>CAUYRH010004369.1:0-25740 GCA_963574655.1 Perodicticus potto | reverse complement strand
CCCCTTTATGCCAGGCTCACCCCTTTTGCCTTTTAGCACTGCCCTTGCTCTGGGGATGCAAAGATGAGGGAGGTGCAACCCCTGCTGTTAGGATGCTCCATTTTCTCATTTGCCAGATAAGAAAGTGGAAAAAGCCGAAATTGTATTAACCATCTCCTCTGTGCCAAATTCAGGGTTAGAATGCTTTGTGGATATTGTCTAATTGAACTTGAAGAAGACCATTTATCCTCCAATAGTCTCTTCCTACCATAGGTGAGGAAACTGAGGCTTGGTAAGATGTAAGGAGCTATCCCCAGGAGTACCCAGCTAGTGACTGGCACAGCGAGAATTCAGACCAGGGCTGTCTGACTCCACCATCTGTGTGTGGTACACACGGCTTCCAGAAGCCTGGATAGTGTGTGCACATGCTTGTCCTAGTGGCAAAATGAAACAGTATCAGAGAGCCCTTCAGAGCCAAGTGCAATAGAAGCACCCGGTGCCGGGCTTTATTTATTTATTTCTGAAGAACAAGGAAAGCCCCTCTTTTATACTATGACAGTAAATTTCCACAAGCTTGTCAATTCCTTCTCAGCCAGGCTGATTAGCTGGAGTGCAGCTGTCCAGGTTGTTTAAGTGAAGGGAGATGAACTGATTGTAGTTCACTGCCTTAGCTGTCACTGTGCTGCCTTCCTAAATATGATCCTTATTGCCCTGCTAGCCCCTCGGAAAACACCACTGCAGTAAAAGCACAAAACCACAGAAAACAGCCCCTGGGTGACTGTGATTGCCTTTTGAATTAACACCAGAACTACTCATTGGAGAGATGTGGTGTAACTCAAGTGATACTTCTTGACGGGTTAATGAATATCATACGTTATATTTTAACCTAATATAACACTATCCATTATTTAGTTATTATTATTGATTGACCTTTTCCAGATTATTTAACAGTAGATTTTTCACTGTTCAGAAGATTGAATGCTGAGCAGCCAGGCACCTCCTTCTGCAGTCATGAGTATCTTCTGAGCTTGAGCCCAACTCCAGATATGGAGGTGTGTGGGTATTTATGAATAGTTTTTTTTTTTCTTTTTAATTTGGGAGAGACATATTGCAGACCATCCTAGAATTAATGAACCTGGTGCATAATTAGCTTTGCTAAATCGAAGCATGACAAAGAATCGAACTGCTGATGATACCAAAGAAAGGTTTTAGAGACAGATAATCAAGCTGGCACAATTAGAATTCCTCCTCAAACATGCAAAAAATAGACAAACAATCCTGGAAAGGAGAATGAGTTGCAAAACCAGTGCTGAAATAAAACATGAGTCACGATCCATAAAAGCATGTTTCTCACTGACTTTGTGACCAAGAACAGGACAGCAGTGTGGGACCCACCCACGTGGCTCCTGTTATGGGGAAGAGGACCGTGTTCATGAGGGCTTATCGGGTGTGTTCAAGGAGGAAGGAGGGTGAGGCTAGAAGGCACACTGTCTGGGATACGCTAGTTTTGTGACCTTGGGATTAATTGGCCTGCTAAGCCAAATCTCTTGACCAGAGCCCAATATTCCTTGTGTTGGACTCCAACTGTTCTGTGGGTCCTGGTTTTAGGCTGGGGGAAGATTGTAAAATGAATACAGCATATGAATGATAGGGTGTGGGATGTGGGGGTAGCAGGTATTTTCTAATGCAGGAAGAACAGGTTGAGATTTGTTTCTTGAAGTGTCAACATTCATTAATTTTAACTAACGCCCTGATTTCCTCTCCACATGTTCGTGTTCTCCATGCATTAATGGTACAATGGATAGTTTTATTAACAATAGGCAGAATGTCTCTAGTGACTTGTAATTTGCAAAGTAATGTTTTTAGATACACGATTCCATCTCTCATATGCCCCACGGGTGTCATTATTCCGGGCAGGTGCCCAGCCTCCGAGTTTTCTCCCCAGTCATTTGAAGTCGTTGAGGGCTGTAGCGACCCTACCTGGGCTGTCAGGTGTGGGAACTGGTGGCGTAGGGCACATCCAGTCAGAAGGCTTAGCCTGGAGTCATTGCACTTCCAGTTATTAGCTTAGTGACCTTTTTCAAATTAATTAAACTTCGTGAGATCCTTACTGTCCATGTTTTAAAAACGTTTGAAATAAATGTGACCAAGAAACCGATAGATGCATATAGTTTAGTAAGGTACATGTAAGGACTTCACCAGTGCAAAATGTAGTGTGCATGTGAGGGGTCCTTGTAGCCTCGGAATGTCTGGTACCTGCCACCTAGGAGACCACAGCCACCTCCAGAGTGGACGTCTCTTATCCACTGTGGCCTTCCTTTCCATGAGCCAATGCTCAGTCTCAGAATTCTTTTCAGTGCAGAACCACAGGTTGCCACTTACCAGTTGATCAAATCTGGCAAGTGAGATGAAAATGTGAGATCCATTCTGATCCTCACCTAGAGGCTGGACTTGGGATCTGCACTTAGCCATTCTCCTCCTTCTCCGAGGCAGACTTCTCTCTTTCCCTCTAATTCCCATGATCTGGCCCAGAAAACTCACAAACTCAGCCACCTCTCAGGAATGAGGCTAACAGGTGGCAGCTGGGAGGAATGTCACCCTGCAGGACGCGGCTCTGTCGTGGGCAGCAAACAGCCTGGTGAGGCTAAGAGATGTGTATTTTTAGGCCCAATAGACTCAATACTGTGTGCTCAGTAATGACTGAATTCTTCCCCCTCAACGTGACCTACTGTGGTTCTTAAAGTAGGGATCTCAGTTTTAAAAAGCTTGGTGGAAGGTTGGTTTTAAATATCATAAAGGGACCTGAGACCTGAATTTCCGATGTATGTGGGGTTTTCTTTTTTTTATTTGTTTTGTTTTTCACTTTTTAATCTCTCCACCTTGGAGGATAAATAATTTTGGCAAAGGAAGCGATTTGGCCGCTTGCATTTCCAGGGGCCACTAGGAGTTACCCAGATCACATGGCTGGGCCCCTTTGCTTTCCGTTGTGGTTCCCTTCCCTGGCAAGCTTAGCTTAACGTGATCTGTCTTAGCATTTCCACTTCTCCTCTCCTGCCAGGGCACAGGAGGTGTTTCGACCCCTGGGATCATTTTGGTGCTCTCTTAACCTTCTTTTCCTCCTGACGTTCCCCGTGGCAGAGGTAATCGTTTTGAGGCACTTGGTTGCCAGGTTCAGCAGCAGAGCTGAAGAGGCACCATCTGCAGCTCCAGAGGACTGGAAGATTATTTTCTTGCAGGTCACAGAGAGATGAGTTTACACACCCTGGAAGATTATCAGCATGCAAGGTACCTGCTTCTGCAGAATGGTGGCATGTGGGCTAAACCCAGTGGAGACAGAAGAGCATCTCTCTCTGCTGATGGCTCATTCTCTGTATATCTCCGCAGTACTCAAGGCAGGATCCTGGGCCGTAGCCCTGTGTGGTGTTTCTTGCAAAGAGGGTTCCGTGTGAGAAAACATTGGGGAGTACTGTCTGTAAACATCCCTGCCAGATCCCGTGTTGAAGCCCTAACCTCCAGTATGATGGCATTTGGGGGGGGGGGGCCCTTGGGAGGTGATTAGGTTTAGATGGGGTCAGAGGGGTGGGGCCCCCATGATGAGATTAGTGTCTTCATACAAACAGGAAGAGAGCTCTAGTCTCCCAAACGACAATGACAACTACAACCAAAAACTAGCCGGGTGCCTGTAGTCCCAGCTACTTGGAAGGCTGAGGCAAGAGGACAGCCTAAGCCCAAGAGTTTAAGGTTGCTGTGAGCTATGACGCCACAGTACTCTACCCAGGGCGACAGCTTGAGACTGTCTCTCAAAAAAAAAAATGATTAAAAGCACAAAGATGGAAAGGCAAAGTAGTCTAAGGTCAAGCATTATCTACAAAACAGTAAAAGTAGTACTTCATATTAGGCTCTAATGAGTAACAATCCACATCATGATCTTAGGATGACTTCTAAAGGAACAATGAAAGATGTATAATTAACATGTGTGAGGACATAGGACGAAGGTGGCTGTCTGCAGCATGAAGAAGACATTCCCCAGGAGCCCAGTGGGCTGGCCCCTTGATCTTGGACTCCCCAGCCTCCAGATCTGTAAAGTAAATGTTTGCTGTTTAAGCCACCCAGTCTGTGGTAGCTTGTTGTGGCACCTGAGGTAACTAAGATTCTGCCTACTCAATCTTTCTCTTGAGAGTCACAGTGTATGCGGTCACATCAAAGGCTCTGAGAAGTCCCGCAGTAGAGAGGGTATTTAGTACAATTCTTCCTTTACTCACCAGTCCACAGAACCCGTTTTCAAAGGCACCTCCATTGACTAGTTTTCTATAAAAATCAGTTTGGAAAAAGCTGAATTAGGTCGTAGTTTGCCCTCTTTTGCTTCCTGCATGTCTGGCTCCGGCTGAACACAAGCATTTCCTTTTTGTGTCGGTCTCGGACCCAAGTGTCCATGAATGATTTGAGGGCTTAGAAGAGCAAGGTGAACTGAGATTTTAAGTAGGAAGAGAAATTGTAGAAGGACCGAGGTGGTCAATTCATGGTGTACTTTTAATTATCCCCGAACATTTCACTACAGGACAGTAAGCTCTTGAGGGCAGGCAGTACCCCCTGTTCATGAGGCCCAGGCCCAGCAAAAGTACAGAGCCCAGAGCAGTCTTAGTAAGTGCTTGTGGGTTAAATCCTTTCTGGGCTTATCAGTAGATTCTAAAGCCTTTTTTGTTTCTTTCTTGAGACTGAGTTTTGCTCTGTCACCTTGACTAAAGTTCAGTGGCATCATCCTAGTTCACTGAAACCTCAAACTTCTGGGCTCAAGAGATCCTCCTGCCTCAGGCTCCCAGGTAGCTGGGAAGATAGGGGTGCACCATGGTGTCTGGCTAATTGTTCTGTTTTTAATAGAGGTAGGTCTCACTCTTGCTCAGGCTGATCTCAAACTCCTGAGCTCAAGCAATGCACCTACCTTGGCCTCCCATAGTGCTGGGAGCCCCTGTGCCCGGCCTTAGAAACCCTTAACACTGGAAAGACGTCAAACAATTAGTCTAAACCCATTTCAGAAAAAAGAAAACCAAGATTCAGACGGAAGGAATATCTGTTGAAGTTTAGTAAGGGGATGTCGCAGATTGAAAATGAACGATAGAGGAGTGTTTTCTCTGTGGGGATGGGAAGGTGAGGCGTGCCAGAGACACTCTGAACTTCATGGAGTTTGCCTTTTGGTCCAGTTGAACTATAATTCTCTTCACCAGCTCTCGTCACCTACTCACAACGACTGGCTTGGCTCCAGCGCTGCAGGGGGAGAAGTGATAAATAAGCACGGTCTGTCCTTCAGGAGCTCAGGGTCTAGTAGATGGTAAACTATGTAAACATCTAATTATAATATGCAGATAAGTCGAAGGGTAAACATCCCATTAACAATACGTGTAGCACCTCCTTTGCACCAGGCACCAGGTGAGACGCTTTCTACATGGTGGTTCCTTTAGTCCTTGCATCAAACACAGAGGGAAGTGAGGTTTTTACAGAACCGGTGTTCAGAAAGGTTGAGTGATTCGCTCAGAGTGGCAGGGTGGGTTGGCATCCTGTCCACTGTGTAAGGCACACTCACGGGCTGAGAGCCCAGAGGGGCAGGTGAGGGGCTCTGGGGGGTGCACAGGGTCCAGAGTGTGCCCGGGGAGTGCGAGCTGCTTTTCCTCCCTGTTCACTGGCCACCTTCAGCCCCAGGCTGGCCTGAAAGGAACTTGGACGTGAAGCACAGTCACATCACTTCCCAGTGACTTATTACAAAGTAAGAGTGAAAACAGAGGCAGGAGAATAAAATGGGCCCAGGATCTCCAGGGCATGCTGTCTTATTATGAGGTAGGGCAAATATCCTTGAGCATCTCAAGGGGCATAGAAGACGTAAAAGAGAGAAGCCTCCCCTCCTGGGTTTTGAACCATTCTCATGGAAACCATGGAAACTCCAACAGTGGGACCCACAGAGTGCCTGGGGCATTGAGGAGAGCCTCCCGATCTGTGCTTTGCAGGAGCTTTGCAGGAGCGGAGGGGGGTATGGGGAGGGGAGTGGGAAGGGATGTGGTGCAGAGGAGTGAAGGGAAGTTCACTGGGCAGGAGAGAGGAGACAAGGGCAGATTGCAGGAGGGGCTTGAGCAAAGGCTTAGAGGCTGAGAAGGAAGATGGTGCTGAGAGGGAGGGAGGGACATAGGGCTGGTAGGGTCCATCCAGCCCTGGGGAACTTCCAGAGCGTCCTTGTGCACGGAGCTTTGGGCCAATCACTATTTGGGTCTCTAAATCCCCCTCACTAGTACACTCCGCTAGTTGAATCTTTTCTTATGGACTCCAAGACCCACATTAACACTGTCTACTTTTAATTCCATACAATGGGGAAAAAAAAATCTCTTGGTTTTATTGACTGCTTCTTTATCTGACTTCACCTAATTGGACAATAAACAGATAAAATGATACCTTTACTAGGAATGAATAATTCATGTCCTCTTTGTTTTGTGTCCTAGGAGAAAGCCTAGCAGGTCTGTCTTAAATTAGGATATCTGGTAGATGAGAGAGAAAGGTGGCTGATTAACTCCAAGTTGAGTTTAGTGTGAATTCCTGAGAATCCAAGTCCTCCCTAATAAAGTTTAGATTGGTTCTCGTACGGTTCAGCGGGCACTGGTGGGGCCCAGATTGAGAACATATGAGTGTTATTGCCCTGTTAATTTGAAATGTTTTAATCTGCATAAAAATGGATTGTATTAATTGTCCCACATTAACCAGGTCTGACTTTAACGTCTGGTTGAATTAGGCTGAGTTTTCTCTATCTTGGCCCTTTGCAATTTCATTTGCCGCAAACACGTTGTAACTTTTCCTCCCCTCCACACCTGTCATTGGGGCAGGATGGGCTGCGTTGCTCACAGTTTAGAGAGAAAACTCAACAATCTTCTGCAAATACAAATACCTATCATCCTCAGACTGTCTACATTGCCTGACAACCCTTGACACCATTCTCAGAAACGTTCCTCTTTTCTAATTACCCTTGGTAACATTTCTCCACTGCAATCTCGCTGACTTACACCATTTTCAAAATCTTGGTAAGTAAGTTTAACTCCTTATACTAGTCTGCGCTTCAAAGCAAGAATACTGGATTTGAAAATCGATTTTTTTTAAGGGATGCAATTCTTAAGTATGTTACAAACATACGTTGAGATCTGTGTAGTGGCCTGGACATCCTGCCACATGGTTGAATTTGATATGGCCCTTAGGGAGGTCACAGTCTGGTTCTGCTGATACGGTTTACATGTATGAAAAGTTAAATAGTGATGCAAGTCAGCTTTAAAGCAAGGCCAGATGTGTTAACGGTTAAATGATTAATGGAATCCATGGGGAATAAGAAATAATGTTCCTGAATGTGCCCTGTGTTTTGATTTTGTGTTTTTCTCTCATGATTCTGCATTCGGAGGCTATGCACAGTTCTTTTCCTGGGTCTGCAATAACCTCCCTCTCTCTATAACTCAGTAAAAGCATAACTTGTTCTGGGTACTCTTCCTTGGCCAACACCCTCTTGTCTGATTAGATGCCTTCTTTCTGAGCTTGCAGAACCCCTGTCAAAGCCAATATTGTATGTATCTTATCATTTACTTGAACCTTTCAATCAGCCAGAGCCAACAATTCAACTAGCAAACACATGGGGAGGCAAGACCAGAGAGAGAATTTGGGGAGAATGGGGTAGCCCACGCCCTTGCTACTCAGTCTGTGGCCTGTGGACCAGCAGGGACTCACATAAGCACACTCTCACGCCCCATCTGAGACCCACAGAGTCAGCGTCTGGACCTTAGCAGACCCCGGGTGATTCATATGCACATTCATGTTTGGAAGCACTGAGCTGGTCTAGCATTGCAATTACCTGAGTGTCTTTATGAAGGACTGATGCTACCTAGGCCCCACCCACAGACACTCTGGTGTTGGGTTTCCATGGGGCCAAAGCTTTCCAGGTGATGCTGATGTGCGCTGTAAGGCCGTCCCCTAGCCTTGCACTTGCCAGCTGAATGGTGATCTTCACATATTGTACTCGCTTACACATTTCTGTCTTTTGGTGTCCTGAGATGTTAGTATAACATCTGTCACTTCATGATTGCTTCCTAAATTCAATGTCAATGAACCTGGGTGAAAGCCTTTAATGCTGATTTGGACAATGACATAGGAGCAAATTTATAGAAAATTAGCATCAAAAGCTTGAATGAAGAACTGAGTCGTAGAAATGGCGGACGAATGGTTCAGAAGGTTTTTAGTTGGCCAAAGTCAAAGTCTACAAGATAAGTTGAGTTGTGGGTGCCTAAATTTCATGGAAATGGGATGAGATGGGATGGGATGGGGGAAGTCTCAGCTTGATCTCATCTGATACAAGAAGGGGAAGACTTACATTTTCGTTCACCTTGAGGCCTAGGGGATGCAACTGTGCTAAGTATCTGTCCGCTAAGAAAATCACAATATGATTTTCAGATGCACGAAGGGGTGGGCATTGTTGGTTTGTAGTGGGCCCTGGACTGCTGTGTCTCCTGCGGCTGCCACGCTGTGAGGAGGTAGTGAAGTGAACACTGTGGATGCTGCAGAAATCATGTTGTCTGTGTGCGGGGGCGGGTATGCAAATGGATGCCTGGAGAAGAGAGGAGGTGGCAAGGACATGATTGCTTTTTTTCAGAAGGGCTGACTGTTGTGTGAAAAGAGAGCAGAATTGCGCTGCGCTGCTCCCCAGGACACAGCTAGGGCCGGTGGGATTCCTGGAGGCAGATTTTGGCTCAACACAGGAAAGTCTCCGTGCCAGTGAGAGCCATCCAATAATAGAACCGGCTGCCTGGGGAGATGGTGAGAGCGAGCGAGCGCTCTATCTTTGGAAATGTTCTAGCGGAGACTGGGTAGCCATCTGTCGTGGGTATTCTGGAAGGATTCATGCATTTGGTGGATGAACGAAATTTTGCTGATGGTGGTAACAGTAGTAAATGTGATGGCCATACACTGAGTGCCTGTAGAGTCCCAGGGACTGTGTTCGCACTCATCGGCACCTTGTATCCATGTGCAGCCCTCATGAAAGTGAGAGTTATGACTCCCACTCTGTAGAAGAAATGGGTTCAGGGATGGGATTTGAACCCTGGGTTTTATGACTCATACCCGTAATCGTTTAAACGTACCCTCTGGATGAGCCCTCCCATCTCCTCTGAGCTCAAGTGTATTCAGGTGCTGGATTTGAAGTGACATTTAGATGTCTGTGTGGAAAAGGTCCTATGGGGAGCTGCCCATGAAGGCATGGGGTTCAGAGCGTGGGTACGATGGCAGGTGAAGGCCTGAGACTCCTCTGCTGTCATAGGGGTGTTAAGACTCCCAAGGTAGTCACTGCAGGGAGGAAGGTCACTGTGGCCTGACCCCTTCTTGGGTGCTGTTGGAGATAAAGCCATGGGAAGAGCCGTGAGTCCTGCTTTCTGAGTAGGAAGAAGTGAGCTGTTACTGCGTATTAGAAGATGGGGTTGTAAGACTCTGAGTTGAGACCTAGACACTGCTACCCTCTAGCTGTTCCCTTTGGGATCCTCAGTTTCACCATCTGTAAGATGGGGATAACACTACTTCCTCCTTGGTTTCGCATGAGGAAGAGGTAAAATAATCCATGAGTGTGTTTAAATAGTGCTGACACATGCTGGTATTTGCATTCAGATGATTAAATCTAAGTAAATGCTGAATCATTACAAATTACCTTAGGACATCTTATCTGCCTTATTCAGATCCAGCCACACTATAAGAATTCAGCTTGCATTTCTTTTTCTTTTTCTTTTCTTTCATTTTCTTTCTTTTTTTTTTTTTTTGAGACAGAATCTTACTCTGTCACCCTGAGTAAAGTACTGTTGTGTCACAGCTCACAGCAACCTCAAACTCTTGGGTTCAAGTGATTCTCTTGCCTCAACCTCCCAAATAGCTGGACTACAGGTGCCCCCCATAACACCCGGCTATTTTTGGAGACAGGGTCTTGCTCTCACTCAGGCTGGTCTCGAACCTGTGAGCTCAGGCAATCCACCTGCCTCAGCTTCCCAGAGTGCTAGGATTATAGGTGTGAGCCACTGCACTGGGCTTGAGCTTGCATTTCTTAAAATGCACAAGTGATAACCAGGAGTTAAACATTTTAGCATAATATATCAATCAATTTTGTTGCAGTTTTCAAGCTGTATTAATCTCTTCCCTCCCTATAATATATACTGTGCTATATACAATAGTAGTAGCAAAAAGTAGTAGAAGTGTTGAAAGAAAAACTGTGCAGTCAGACTGCCTGGGTTCAAATTTCAACACCATCATTTACTAGCCCTGTGACACGGGAGATTTACTTAGTCTCTATAAGCTTCAGTTCCTTCTGTATAAGGTAGAGATAGTCATGCCACCTACCTCAGAGGGTTTTGGCTTTAAATGACATTATATGTATACTGGGCTTAGAACAGTTCCCAGGGAGTGAAAACATAATAAGCATTCAACAAATGGTAATTATATTATTTCATATTTTATAAGAAACGGACTTGCTATGGCTTGGGGTCTTTATTTTAAGGATTAGTGTTGATTTCATAATCCCATAATGTGCAAACGTGATCTGTAGCCGGTTTTTCTGTAAGGAACAGATCCAGGTGTTACAGTGTAGGCATGGGTGGGCTTAGAGCAGTGGTTCTCAGCCTTCCTAATGCCGCAGTGTATTTTCATTGTGAAAAAGGGGTCGCGAGCCACAGGTTGAGAACCGCTGGCTTAGAGGGAATGTTCGCTACATTTAAAATGGCAGGTGAGAGTCGGGGAATGCCTGTTTATATGGAAAAGACCTGTTTTCTCATGAATCGCTGTGTGACCTTAACAAAATTCGAAAAATGTTAACATGCATAAGAATCTTATAGATGAACATGAGACTGTTAGTAAATGAAAACCAAAAATTGGGCAAACAGTGAATTTAGGAATAAAGTCTTTTTTTTTTTTTTACAGTTTTTGGTCGGGGCTGGGTTTGAACCTGCCACTTCTGGCATATGGGGCTGGCGCCCTACTCCTTTGAGTCACAGGCACCACCCAGGAATAAAGTCATTTTGTGATCTGGTATTACAGAGTCAGAGTCATTTTGCTGTCTGATATAACAGAGTCAAAGTCTATTTCCAGGAACAGGTGCAGTGGTTCAAAGATGTTATCATCTCAAGGGGCTCAAGGTTTTTCTTTGAGCTCTGTGTCATCCTTACATTAATTGCTCCTGGTCCCAGGATAGCTGCCATAGTTCCAAGAATGACACCCTCATAGAACTTCATGGAAAACAGAAAGCAGCTAGGCCAGCCAGGATCCTGCGATAGAGCTTTCCTTATTTGTCACCTTTCTTTTATTACAGATTAAAACATATCTTCCCCCAAAGAAATCCCCTTAAAGCAAGACACATACATACCCCCTACATATTCTTTTTCCAGAACTGGATCCTAGCACCATTCCCAGCCAGACGGTTGGGGGGTGGGGGCTGAGAAAGCAAGTGTCTAAGGGAGGTGGGTAGGGGAGGCCAAAGGAAGGGGAGAAGCTTCCAGTAGGGACTGCACTAATAAAAACGTGACAGCTTACATGCCTTGCATAAGAGAGGTCGCACCAAGTACCTGAGTGTGTGTGGGGGTGCTTTTTTGGTAAGAAACAGACATCCAGGGAAAGGAGCATTGGAACTAGGGAGGGTTTCAAGAGCCTTCAAGATGCCTTACCCTGAACAGGCATCATTCATCAGTGACTCAGGCAGAGGAAGTGCCTGGATTCCAAATATGTGTGCAGAAAAATTGTCACAGAAGAGAGCCAATTGCTCTTGTTTGCAGCTGCTAACTCTGACCCAAATCTGCCTTCCCCCAATCCTCAGCTGCTGGTACCATTGCATCCTTTTGGGAGCCGGACCATGAGCTCTGCCAGGGTGAAGGTGCCCATCTCAGTAGCCCCCACCCACCCACCATCTCCAAACAAGCTGTTCCTGGAGAAGGGGAGTAGCACACACAATAGTAACAGGTAGTGTAATTAGCAGCAGCCCTAGGGCCTTGCAACACTTCTTAAAGACAAGGTGATTCAATAAGATCTGTCACGGCCCTTGAGTGTTTCCCAGATGGAGAGACAGGTGGGGATCTCCAGTGCTAATGATGCACAGGCCTTTCACCCACAGTTGTTAGAGGGCATGGGTTGGGAGATGAGAGACAAAAGCAAAACAGGTGGACATGGAGGCTGCATGTCTGTTGTTGACGGAAGAGCTTATTTTTGTACATGATCTTGGCAACTCCCCTAAAGGTTAGGCAGGGAATCTATAGAACTGTGATGGTGCAGTCATGTCAAAATAAACACACACGATATGGGAACACTGTGTAACAAGTCCATTAACTAACCTATCTCTTCCTTCTTTAATCCACGGACTGGGGGATTTTATGAACATTCTTTTTTTTTTTTGGCAAATTGATTGGTAAATAAAAATTTGAAAATTTAATAATGTGTTTATCTCGTTGAGTCAGAGTGCTGCATAATCATTTTCTCTAACCTAGAGTAGAAGAATATAATAATACTAGTGAAGAAAGTATTTATCTCCCTGGGAATTACAGAGCGTCTCATAGTAGAGGTAACTTTTGCTCTGATTCTTGAAGGCTGAGTAGAAACACATGAAGCATATGGACGTAAATAGAGGTTGTGGAGGTGTCAGGGATTGTACCTTGGGTGTTGCAGTTCAGATAGAGGAATGGCATCTAAAGTGCATCAACTTGTAAAATGCAATGAGCTCTGATATTTTGTTTACTCAGCACTTTTCACCATCAGGGAAGATGAGAATGTTTTTCTTCTGGACAAGCTTCTTTGCTATCTACGTTGTGTGGGTGGGTTGGAGCTAGCATTCAGCTCCGCCCCCTTGGGCACAGTCGATAGGTCTTTGCATAGAATATGCAAAGGACTATGTCTGGACCAATCAAAGTCTTCCCTGGGATTTTATTTTTTGAGCTGCAGCTAGGACAGAGATTTCAGTCCACTGGTAACAAAGTGATAGTTACTGTGTGGAGTTTGTTGATGGCACTGACCCTGCCATTTGGAAATACTCCTGACTGCAGGAGATAGAAACTCAGTTTCAATAAGCTTAGATCAAAAGGGGCATTGATTGTAAAATTTATGAAAGTATACCCGCTGTCTCTCACGTCTGTGTTCATCTTCACAAAAGCAGACTCGGTACTTACAAAAGGTGATGCCCAGGATCAACAGTGACTTTATATCTCACTTCTCATTGGAGTTGAGGGAGGATGGGAGATGGAAAAAGATGATACCATTTAATAAATAAGAAAACGTGATAGGATGTTAGACCAGTATTTCTCAAACATTGATGTACTTGTAAATCATCTGAGGATCTTTCTTGTGCAGATTTTGGCTCAGTCAATCTGTAAGGGTCCCTGAGGTTTCATTTCTAAAAAGCTCCCAATTGATGTTGATGCTGGTAGCTCAAAATCTACACTTTGAGTAACATAGTGTTGAAAGATAATGTTTAAGGATTCAGGAAATATGACAAGGTGGTATGGGAGTCAGACGTGAGCTGTGGTTTTCTTCGGGATGATTAGGTCCAGGGAGGTAAGATCTGAACAGACTTGAAGAGGCAAGTTGTTTACATGATTAAAAAACATTATTAAAAAAATAAAATTACTTTCTCTTTTAAGAACACATTAACTATTGCTGGATAATACATTCATGTGAAATGAGGCAACCTGAAGCAGTAAATATTATCTCACGGTTTCGGTGGGTCAACTGAGCTGGGTCCTCCGCTCGGGATGGCTCATGACGCTGCCGTCAAGGCATTGGCCAGGGCTGCTGCTGGCATCTCGAGGCTTACTGGGAGGATGTGTTCCAGGCGACTTGTGTGGTCATTGGCAGGTCTCAGCTCCTCACAGGCGGCTGCAATGAGAGTCTCAGTTCTCCCCAAGCTGTTGGCCAGAGGCCTCCCTCAGCTCCCTGCCATGTGGATGGGCCCATAGGGCAGCTCCCTATGGAAGCATAGGGCAGCTCCCAAGGAAGGCTGCTGGCTTCCAACCGAGCAAGCGGGTGAAAGGGCAAGAGGTTGAGAATGAGAGGAAGTCAGAGCCTCTCCAGAGCCTAATTTAACCCACTACATTGGCCATATTCTGCATCTTAGAAATGAATCCCTCCGTGCAGCTCCCATTTTGTGGGAGGGGACTACTGCAGGCATGAGTACCACTAGCAGGGACCACTACGGGTCATTGTCAAGGCTGCCCACCATGCATACATTTGCCTATCACCCGAAAACCTGGGTGTCTCGGGCTCTTATGTGGGCTGCCATCACTAGCAGTTGTTTAGCAAAGAGGATCACGGGAATTTTTTGGCTCCCAATGGAAAGGAGGATTTGCCCAAATGGTTCTGTCTGAACTAAATTCGCTTTGGCTGGTCTCCAACTTTGGCGGCGGATCCAAGCCTGTTCCTTCTTTTTGAGACACTGGAATGGAGGCTGGAAGGCCACCTGAGAGCTTGTGGGCAGCTGAGCTCTGACTGACCCCCCTGGCCATTTCAGTGCTGCCAATAAAATTGCCTGAGGAGCCTGCCAAGGAGACAGATGCTGCTGCTGGAGAAACACCTTCTGCAGCCTGGCATTTGTCCGGTAATTGCTCTCCAAGAGAAAATAAACTCTTCACGCGAGGGGGAAGGTGCATGGTGCCTGACTGTCAAGCGTAAGGATGATTTAGAATGAGTGCTGTGAGTCAAATGCACGCGATTTTATTAAAAAATAAAAGACATTTGTATAGATCTAAGATTTGTCTCTTTTAAATCCACTGACTCAGGAAATGGTGCTTGTTTTCTAGGTAGAGTATAATACGCAGTAAATTGAATTATGTGGAAATGCCCCACCTGTTTCCTCTCTCCCCTGTTCCTTGTGAAGTCATATTTCTTTTGCAACAGTCAGAGCCACTATTTCTTTCTGCCTTATAGGTTCGTGATGGAGAAACAACCCTGCCTTAGGCCTGGATGGAAGATAGGCTTGTTCATTTACTAAGAGGGGATTGAAGCTTTTTCTACAGTTTTTCTGATCTTTAAATTGGAATAGTAGTAGTCTCTCATAAAGTTGTTTTAAAGATTAAATTAAAAAAGTAATGCCCCCAAAAGTTCTTGCCATGTAGTAGGTACTTAATAAATGGTGTGTTTATAGCTGCTATGCTCTAATAACAATAACAATGGTGGGAGGAACTTTAAAGTTTTCCAGTGTAAAGCTGGGCATGGTGGTTCCCGCCTTTAATCCTAGCAGTTTGGGAGTCTGAATTGGGTAAGTTACTTGAGTTCAGGAGTTCAAGATCAGTCTAAGCAAGAGCGAGACCCTGTCTCTACTAAAAATAGAAAAATTAGCTGGGCATCATGGCAGGTACCTGTGGTCCTGCCTCTGTGGGAGGCTGAGGCAGGAGGATTGCTTGAGCCCAGGAGTTTGAGGTTGCTTTGAGGTCTGATGATGCCACAGTACTGTCCCCAGGGCGACAGATTAAGACTCTGTCTCAAAAACAAAACAAGTTTCCCTTTATAGATGGGAAAACCTATTTCCAGAAAGTTTAAGGTGTTTCTGAAAGAGCACATAATAGTAAGCTTTCCACCCATCTATTCACCCACCCATCTAACCATCCACTCATCCGCCCGCCCGTGTAGCTGGTGTTTGTTGAAGTGTTTTTCTTATCTCAGTGGCTGCAGAGCTAGACATGCCAGTAAACTGCCTACTCTGGAGGGGTAACGCGGGCAGTGAGTAAACACATTATTAACACAGTCTAGATAAAGTAAGCACTATAAAATTAATAGAGTTTGAAATGAGAGAGTAACTGGTTGGGAGGACATGGGTTGGCTACCTGAGGTTGGGTGACCCGGGAAGTAGCTACACTAAAGAAGTGACATTAGAACGGAGACCCATGAGATGAGAGGGGACCCTTTGCACAACTACAAAGACCCGGAAGCATAAAAGAACAGAAGGAAGCAGGGGGCGGAGGAAACTTTCCAGGTTGGGTAAGTTATTTATCGTTTGGCCAGGGGGAAATTTGTTAAGCAAATGACAGAGTTCCTGGTAAGAGAGGTAAAGCAGATTTCTTCAACCCGAAGGGCCTTTCGAAGTTGTTAATATATGAACTTTTATTATGACTTTTCAAGGGATCAGGGACTATTGTGAAGTGTTTTCACAACTGTTCAGCATCCTTTCCTTACTTCCTTACGTCTATCTGTCTTTCCATCTGTTCATCCCTTATTTGTAAAGAGCATCCTTAAAGAATAGTGGAAAGCGCTGGTAGTTGAGTAGTGAATGTTCATTAGAGCCCAGGAGCCTCGCCACATCCCTAACCTAAGTAAGGACTGGCCTCTTCAAGCTACAGAAAAGGGATTTGGGGCCTGGAGTGATTAGCACCTGCCAGACCTATGGTGGAGTCTAGCCAGATCTTCAGTGTCACAAGAGACTCCAAGACTTACAGAACTCCCTGCCATAGCTTCAGCTGCCGCTGACAGAGCCCAGGACACTAAATTTTCTAGGTGCTCTGATAGTTTGATATTTAAAAAAAAATTAATAACCAAGATAGTTTTGACACCATTTCCCTTTCATGGGAGGACGTTTCCTTGTAAGCCTATTGTCATTTTTCAGTATGTGTGTGCGTCTGTTGAGTAAGAGCTATGTTCTCACAACTTTGGGGATATTTTGAAGAGCTGACAAATGAGTAAGTTGCATGGCTTCCCCTTCTAAAAGATTCTCAAAACTGTTTTCTTTGAAGAGTGACTGCCTCAGCCCTTTAGACTGCTATAAAGGAATCCCGTAGATGAGATGATTTATATACAAGGGAAATTTCTTATGGTTCTGGAGGCTGGGAAATCCAAGGACAAGGCACCTGCTGATTCAGTATCTGGGGAGAGCCCACTTTCTGGTTCACAGATATGGCACCTTCTCACTATGACCTTACATGGCTAAAGGGCCCAGGGGCTTCTGTGTGGGCTCTTTGATAAGAGTCCTAATTCCATCTCTCCCAAAGGCCCCACTTCCAAACACAATGACATTAGAAATTCGAGTTCAACATGAGAATGGGGGTGGTGGTGGCAAATAATCACTTTATAGCAATGACTAAATTATGTATTCTGAATAATAACAACAACAATATTAACTGCTGCTGAATGAGCTTCTGTTGAATACCAGACGTGGTGGTAGATTAATTGCATATTGAACTACGAATCTTCATATCATCTTGGGTGACAGGTGCCATCACTTCTACTTTTCTGTTAAGTGGCTCAGGGCCGGGCATAGTGGCGCATACCTGTAGTCCTAGCACTTTGGCAGGCCAAGGTGGGTGGATTGCCTGAGCTCAGGAGTTCGAGACCAGCCTGAGCAAGAGCAAGACTCTGTCTCTAAAAAAATAGCCAGGCATTTTGGTGGGCACCTTTAGTCCCAGCTTCTCAGGAGGCTTGAGTCCAACAGTTTGAGCTTTCTGTGAGCTGTGATGCCACAGCATTCTACCGAGGGTGACAAAGTAAGACTCTGTCTAAGGAAAAAAAAAAGGAAACTGGCAGCTCAGACTAGGGCTGACTTACCCCTTGGGCGTAGTAGGTATGGTGCCTTGTGTCCCACAGTGATCTTGGGGTCCTGCAAAAGTGGTTTAATTTCTTTTAAAATCAGAAGAAGTAAATAAACTTTCAGGGTTGAAGATTATGTTGTTAGCATACCAACATATTCAAAGAGTATTAAAAGAGTAGAATTTTTAACAATTTTATGGAGGAAGGGGCCTATTAAAAAGAAGTGCTTGGGGTACCCAACAGTCTCATTTTGGGGGCCCTGGGGGTGCTTAGGGAAATTGCAGGACATACACAGACCCCAAACTGCCATACCTTGAGGCCTCACTGTCAATTGGCTTCACCCCACACTCTCAGCCTAAGCGTCATTTCCACAGAAACAGTAAGTGCTTGAAAACTGGGGCACTGCATCCTTAATTTTAGCACCCCATCTGCTCCTGGATAACAGCAGACAGAAATGTACAAAACCTTCCCAAACAAGTGCGCAGACTCACCCAAAGCCCTTGCAAGAGGATGTGTCATTGGAGGGAGACTCTGTGGGCCCCGACCTTGTTACAGTGGACAGTTCCACCTGGCAGAAGTGTCCCACCCTGTCTGGTTAGTGTGAGCGTGGAAGTGGGCCCCTGGAACTCTGGGATAATGAGCAAGCAGAGAAACAGGGGGGACGCAGGTGTGCTGGAGCCTGTACACCCTGCTCCTGCCCACCAGCTGCTTCTGCAAATGGGAAGCTCCAGAAAGTTTGGCCTTCATTTCCCTGTGAAAGAGGTCAGTATGGATGTAGGCTGTTTACAGTCAAGGTACAGGACACTTTCCTCCAGTGGAAATGAAGTTTTAATAAAGCCTTTGAATGATTCTGATTCAGAGTTTCACAACAGCTACATCCAATCCCGCATACATCAGCCTGTCCTGGCTGTGTTCCCTATGGCACTTAGTGTGTGATAGCATGCTACCTTTGGCTGAGTTTATCAGCGGGAAGAGAGTCTGAATTATTATAGAAGGCATCTGGGTAAAATTACGTGTCCCCTCTTTGAGCCTCAGTTCCTCCAGTGGTAAGTGGAAAAGCTAAGATTATTTCTAAACTCTCTTCTAGCTCTGGATTTTATTTTTGCATTTTTAACAATAATTATTAATCAAACTATCTGCATTTTTGTGCATAATGCTATTGCAGTATAAATAGATCACAGTGTGAAGCTCCGGGTTTTATTTTTTGAGTGGCTACTACTAAGTGGAAGACACCCCAGGTTAAGGGCTGCGGTCAGGAGATGAAATCGTATGCAGAACAAGGACATGTAAATCTTACTTACCTTTCCTTTGATGCAGATTAACAACTCTCAATTGCAGAGGAACAAGTGTGGAGCAGGGGCTTGATGTAATTTCCCCAAAAAACTAATATTGCAAGATAAATACATGAGTCACTATGAAAGTTTTGAGACAGGCTGTGTTACAGTCTGTTATTTCACTTCCAAGAAACGAGGTCCACTCTGTCCTTTCTGACTCACCTGTGTAAATTTCAGTTTGTTCCCCTGAATGGTGCTGCTAAGAGAGCTTCATTTGCTTCTGCCTGGGCGTCATCTGGGTGGATTTTAAAGTTTCTTGATTTTTGTATGTCTCAAAACTTTCATAATGACCCACTACTCATTGATCAGAAAGAGGAATTTCAGTCAGAGAGGTCCAGAAAGAGTCAAGTTTACAGCCAGGAATTAAATTCAAGACTGTGACTTCCCCTATGTCCTTCCTTATTTTCATCATCATGATCATCACCCCCCCCCCTTTTGCTGCTATTGTTTTACAATCAAATTGGGAAGAACGTGGCATTCGTGTAGACAGCAAAAAGGAGCTAGGCCAGTATCAAGTTCAACTGGCTTGAGTCGAGGTGTCTACCGAAGACCTTGCTGTATACAGATTTTCTTGGAAATAAAGGATGTGCAACATTCTAGGTTTGAAGCACCCGGAAAATGTTAATCCCAGGGAGTTAAACTGAGTCTTCATTCATTCAGGTCAAGATCGGACACTTCAAGATCCAGTGTCATAAATAAATGCTCATCAACATAACTGATTTTCTTTTCTCCCCTTCAAACAGGTTGGAGGCAGGAAACCTTTTGGAGGGCTGGGGTGGGGGGTATATTATAAGGAATAACCCCTGTCTTTCTAAGCTACAGAGAGTTTGACATCTGACCACTTTTCTCCCCAAAAAGCTTGATGTTCTAAGGCTCTGGGATTGATAGCCGGGATGCCGCCTCAGTTTCCCAGTGTGCTCAGGCTTCAGGGATCCATAAGCACTGGGTCGGTGGAGATGCCTAGAGACGCAGGGCAAGTTCAGTCTTGGCACCCTTCTGTGGGGGAGCAGCCCCATGGGACTGCTCAGCTCTTGCGTTGGGAGAGAGAGCACTTCATTCCATGGTCCCACCTAACCCGCCGCCATGTTACTAGGACAGCCACAGCCACCAGCAGGCCACGTTGCCCTTCTCACGCTGCATGTCCCTTGCAGCCGTCCTTTCCCTGGGTCCATCACACGAGCAACTCAGCCCGTTTGGCTTTTGGAGCCATGAAGACCTGTGTTCAAATCCAGATTCTGCTATTACCTGTGTTTTCTTGAACAAGAACTGTGAGTCGGTGTCTGCGTTTTTTATCTGTGACGTGGAACTGAAGCTATTAAACCCATGTGGGTCTGCAGAGGAAGAGAGGTGACTCAGTAGCAACTTGAAGCCCTCTCAACATAGTGATGGAAGCAGGGTTAGGGGGATCGATGAAACGAGATTGTTACTGTTCTTGTTTCTTAAAAGGAGCATCCCTGAAATGTTCCTTTCCCCATGTCCCATGCCTAGTGACAGGTGAAGCCAGCTCTGAAAACCCAGCCTTCTGCTTATTTCTAGACCATGAGCTTGAGAGAGAGGACGTTGCTGTACTCTCTGTCCCCAGAACCTGACTGGGGTGTGTTGCCATCATCCTTTACATCTTTCTCCCTCATCCCCAGTATTCTTAGAAAATCCTTGGCTGGGCTCAGCGCCTGTAGCTCAGTGGTTAGGGCTCTGGCCACATACACCAGGGCTGGCAGGTTTGAACCAGCCCAGTCCTGCTAAACAACAACAACAACTACTACAGGCGTCTGAAGGGCGCCTGTAGTCCCAGCTACTTGGGAGGCTGAAGCAAGAGAATCGCTTAAGCCCAAGAGTTTGAGATTGCTGTGAGCTGTGATGTGACAACACTCAACCCAGGGTGACAGTGAGACTCTGTCTTAAAAAAGAAAAAAGAAAGAAAGAAAATACTTGGCTGTTTTATGCCTCAGGGATTTGAGTTTGCTGTTCCCTCTGCCTGGAATGCTCTTCCCTAAGACCCCTGCGTGGCATCCTCCTTCACTTTCTTAAAAGTTTTGCTCCATTGTCATCTTACTGTGGCATTCCTTGACTACTAGGTTTTAAAAATTCCCCCTTTCCACCACTTCTTAAGGGCCTCTCCCTTTTTTTTTTGTTTTTGAGACAGGTTCTCCCTCTCTCACCCCAGGCTAGAGTGCTGTAGTGTTATAGCTCACAGCAGCCTCACAGGCCTGGACACAAGTCTTCCCCCGCCTCCCGTTCCCAAGTAGCCAGGAATACAGGTGTGTGCGCCACCACATCCAGCTAAGGCTGATTTTTCTATTTTCAGTAGATACAGGGTCTCATTCTTGCTCAGGCTGGTGTGGAACTCCTGAGCTCAAGCAATTCACCTGTCTTGGCCTCCCAGAGTGCTAGGATTACAGGTGTGAGCCACTGGGCCCAGCCCTTGTTTTTCTTCGTAGCACTCCCTAATCTCTTACCTGCCGTCCACATGTACTTGATTTATTTGTTGATTGTCGGCCTATCTTTGCTAGAACAGAGGCTGCATCCCTAGAACTGAACAATGCATGGTGCGCAGCCCACAGTCAGCCCGTTTAGCTACGCGTCGATTGAGTAAATAAACGTGTGAGGAGTGGCAGGGGTCGTAGGTGGACACCCCTTGCCCTGATGGTGCTTGTGCTAGGACACACTTACTTGTATCTCCCCCACGTGATCGCTGAAACTCACTAACTCACAGTGATCCAGGCTGTGCACTTTGCCCTTCCTCCGTGTGGGCTGGTGCCGGCCTCCCCACAAGGCCCAGGGCAGCTGTCTCTTCAGGAGCTTCTCTTTCCAGCACGAGCACCGTGGGTAATGCAGTATTTAATATAATATAATTTTCTTTTATCTCTGACTAGAGCTCCTTATTAGAAATTAATTTGCCCAGGTTGTTGGCTTTTGTTTGCTTCTAGCATGCCGAAGCATTTCCCCTGTGTAAAAGTGTCTGAGCTCTTTGTTGCCTATGCCTGAATTCTAGGGAAATGTTTTCTAGAAGGCCTCTCTGTGAAGCTGGTTTTGGTAAAATAAATCATGTTCTATGCAGAGGGCTCCTTCAATAGTGTGGGCAAACACTCTTATTGGCGTTTCGTTCTTTTGAAGGTGTCTTTTGTGCCTTTTGAAATGTTTAAAAATATCTTAGTCTTAGAGCAGGAATCCTGTAAAAGTGAGTGAAGTCAGAAATTGTCTAATAACATGAAATCATACGGAGGTACTTTCTAAGACTGATGTTACATGCTCATTGGACCCAGTGGTATCAGAAATAGACTAGGAATCAGGTGACCTGCCTAATCGTTCTGTGTGGTTTACTCATTGGGTGACTTTGGGCAAACCATTCTCTCTCTCAAAGACACAGTTCTTTATATGCCAAATCAAGGCTCTAGACCAGTTGTTCTCAACCTTCCTAATGCCGTGACCCTTTAATAGAGTTCCTCATGTTGTGGTGACCCCCAACCATAAAATTATTTTCGTTGCTACTTCATAACCATAATTTTGCTACTGTTATGAATCGTAATGTAAAATCTGATATTCAGGAGACTCCTGAAGGGGTCGCGACCCACAGGTTGAGAACCGCTGCTCTAGACCGTTGGCTCAGATGATATCCAAGGTTCTTGCCAGCTTTAAAATCCCAAAGTAGGAGCCTAAAGATAGTGATTTTAACTTGGTTATAACCACCTACTAGTAAGTCACCTTCCTTCCTAGCACCGCAGTTGCTCAAACTTTAGAATATGGACTAAGATTCTGATTTTGTGTTTCTCCAAGGGCATTCAGAGAATTTTATTTGGTCACACAGATGTCAAAGTACTTCTTGACAAAATAAGTTGCTTCTTCTGTTGCAACTTCTTTTATTATGATTTGGGGGGGAGGGGGCAATGTGTCACCAAAATGGGATAGAAGTTAGAAGATGAAAACTCATTGCATATCATTCTAACAATTTTTAAATCGTGCTTTTCAAGTTTTACTGGGTTTGTCTCCCTTTTGAATTTTCTTTCACATCCCCTCTTTACATCTTAAGTTCTTGACTTGAGCTTGGGGAAAGGATTCACAGCTTTCATGAAATTTTTCAAAGGAGTATTTGATATCCCCATTTTTTCAACTCTGTGATTTTCTATGGGCCTTTCCCCTTGGAATTCCTGAAGGGAGGAGATCTTTTCGTGCTGCTTCTGATCATATATCCATTCCTCTTTGGATAGACATTAACGGTTAATACCTAGAGAGTCACAAATGTCGAGAGAATGATTTTTTGCAGGACTAGCTAGCTGCTTTCTGGAAACTGTTAGTTAATGGGCACCTGATGAAGATGGGCTCAGTTTTTAGAGATCACCCAATTTAAAAATTGGAGTAATTAATTTACTAGTTTGGCTCTTGGAAGCCATTTAGTATGAATTCTGTTATCTCTATTTTGATCTTTCTATCCCTGAAGAATGCTACTAATTTAGACTGTAAATTTTAATAAGCAAAGGTTGGAGTACACTTCTGAGAGGGAAAGGCGTCATTATTCAGGTTATTGGCCTGATTGGCCTTGATTCAGGTGCAGAGTCAACAGATGGGGAAGGAGGTGTGGTCTAGAGTTACCAGAGGCGGAGGCAGGTGTGTTCTAGAGTTAGCAGACGGGGGAGTGGCCTCTCCATCTAGGAATGAGTGGGGAGGGTTGTGGGCAAATCGCACACCATACACCTACCAGCTACAGGTATTGCCTCTCACTGTCATTCAGGAAGGCAGTACCCACCCTCCTCCTCACTCCCCTACCTACCCCCCACACCCACTCCCATCCCTGTGCTATTTTAACTTTAGAGCTGATATCTAAGCAACATAATCTAGACCCCGGAGTCAGGTGGTATTTACAAGGTACAACAAAAAAAAAATCTTGGGTCTGGGCCCAAAGGCATGGTGGCAGGTGCTTGTAGTCTCAGGTACTACGGAGACTGAGGCACAATGATAGCTTGAGGCCAGGAGTTTGAGGTTGCTGTGAGCTATGATGAGATGATGACACCACTGCACTATAACCAGGAGACAGAATGAGGCTCTGTCTCAAAAAACAAGAATAGGGCGGCACCTGCGGCTCAAAGGAGTAGGGCACTGGCCCCATATGCCGGAGGTGGCAGGTTCAAACCCAGCCCCAGCCAGAAACTACAAAAAAGAACAACAATAAGGTTTGGGGTCTAGAAGGCATGGATTCCAGCCCTATCAGTCTCATTTTCAGCACTTACTAGCTGGGGGAAATCCTGTCATCTCTGCTCCACCATGGTTAAACGGGGACAGCAGATTCTCCTTCCTGTTTGTCACCGAGATGAAATGAGAGTTCAAAGGGGAAAGTACTTGGCAAACCGTGACAGTCGTCCTTAGAAAGGAGATGTCAAATGAGTGCGCAGACTGAGGGAGACCCCCGGGGACCCTCCTAAGGAAGCAGTGAGAGCCTTTCTTTTCACTGTGTCTGTATTCTGACAAGGCCTGTTGTCTTCCCATTAAGGGAAACTGGGATGTGAGTGTGGAATGCAGAGAGCTGGCTGTTTGGGCCACAGGCCTCACTCCACTCCTTATATCAGCTCACCTTTGCTACCCTGCAGAGAAGGCAAAAGCCGTTAATGATGAAATGCCAGAAAGGCACTGGAAGGCTTTTAGAAATTCTCGCCAGGTAACTCGGTGCACGCAGAATGGCTCACGCACAGAGCAGCCATCCTGGTATTATTAATCACTTTACTGATTGAATTAGTACGACTTTATCCAAAGAGTTCATTTTTTTAAATGTTGGAAATGCTGGAATAAAGGAGCATAATATTTCTGTTAAAACTTTGCATAAGAGGAAGCTGCCCAGAGTCCTTGTACGGGGCAGGCAGAAAAGAATCGAAACTGTTTTCCGAATTTACCAAGAGCTTGCCTGAATAGACAGGGAGTCTGAGGGTATTTCTTGTGGGAGTGATGAGTTGTGAATCCCCATATAAGATGTGTGTAAAAAAAAAAAAAATTAATCTATTCTAAGAGGGAAAAAAGTTTCTGAGTGTTTAGCAAAACAGGCTATTTTTAAGCTGAAAAAAAAATAAGATTGTAGGAATTTCAAAGATTTTGTGAATTTATTTATTCAGCTTATATATATATATATATATATATATATACACACACACACACACACACACACACACACACGGGGCTTCCTTGCATTTTATGAGCACAGAGGGACAGGAAGAAAAGACTATCTGAGCCCTCAGATGACCTTCAGGCCAGGGACATGATATAGGGATAAAAAGACGACAGTTTATGGGAATCACGATGTTTTATGGAAACACTGCGATATGTGAAGTCAGATAAACTTGGGTTCTCGATCTGGATTCACCTTAGAAACGGGACCTAGGACTTGACATTTCATCAGTTCCGTGCCTCAGTTTTTAGTACTGTGAAATGGGCACAATACTTCCCAGATTGTAAGGATTTAATGAGATGAAGACTGTTTAAGGCTCAGCCACAGATTGCGGTGCCTAGGAGGTTCTCATCATCTGTTTCCTTTTTTTCTCCCTTCTGTTTTCTGCTCTATCAAAGGAGACATACAGGCATGCACTTTTCAGGAGTACGGGCAATGATAGAAAATTCATCGTGGTGGAGGAGGGGCTTAACTTGGATCTTTGGCTGTCTTCTGCTTGCCTGTCCCGGGCGCTCTCTGCCCTGCTCTCCTGCCCCAGGAAGCTGCCCTGTGTGGCCGTATCCATCCGTCATCCATCTGTGGGCCTCCTGGCCCCTGGACCACTTGGGACAGCCAACACTGGGTCCCAGCACAGAGACAGTCTGTGTTTTGACCCCCTTTAAGCTGTCTCCCCGCCAGCTTGCCTCGGACCTGCTAATTCCTGGACTGAAGGCCACTGCTCCTTTCAAGACGTCACTCTGGACGGGG
>CAUYRH010004365.1:0-11354 GCA_963574655.1 Perodicticus potto | reverse complement strand
TGGAGTTAGGTGATATCTCAAAGTAGTTTTGATTTGCATTTCTCTGATGATTAAGGATGGTGAGCATTTTTTTCATGCCCCTGTCTTCTTTAGAGAAGTTCCTCTTCAAGTCCTTTGCCCACCCTGAGATGGGATCACTTGTTCTTTTCTTGCTAATACATTTCAGTTCTCTGTGGATTCTGGTTATTAAACCTTCCTGTCTTTTTTTTTAAAGTGATTTTCTGTGGTAGTATGTTTTAATTTTTTTGCTTTTACTTTTTATGTATCTGTTGTAGGGTTTTTGATTTGAGGCCACCACGAGGTTTGCCAAAAAATGCTTTATAACTAATTATTTTAAACATATGACAACTCTGCTGACCAACAAACATGCAGGAGAGAGATCTAACAGAAATTCTACCCTTTAACACAACCCTCCACTTTTAAATTCTTTTTTTCTTTTCTTTCCTTTTCATTTTTTTTTTTTTTTTTTGAGACAGAGTCTCACTTGTTGCACTTGGTAGAGTGCTCTGGCATCATAGCTCATAGCAACCTCAAACTCCTGGGCTTAAGTGATTGTCTTGCCTCAGCCTCCCAAGTAGATGGGACTACAGGTGCCCGCCACAATGCCTGGCCAATTTTTAGAGACAGGGTCTTGCTTTGGCTCAGGCTGGTCTTGAGCCTGTCGGCTCAGGCAATCCACCCACCTCGGCTTCCCAAGTGCTGGGATTACAGGCGTGAGCCACCATGCCCAGCCTCACTTTTTTTTTTTTTTTTTTTTTTTTTGAGACAGAGCCTCAAGCTGTCACCCTGGATAGAGTGCCTGGCATCACAGCTCACAGCAACCTCCAATTCCTGGGCTCAAGCGAGTCTCCTGCCTCTGCCTCCCAAGTAGCTGGGACTACAGGTGCCTGCCAAATGCCCGGCCATTTTTTGGTTGCAGCCACCATTGCTGGTTGGCGGGCCACGCTGGATTCGAACCCGCCAGCTCAGGTGTATGTAGCTGGCGCCTTAGCCCATTGGGCCACAGGCGCTGAGCCCGGCCTAACTTTTTAACTTTTTATTGTTTCCATCCTTATCATTTTGCACTATCTATAATTCAAAAATTTGTTATTTTTGATTGGTTTGTGTTTTAATCTTTCTACTCAAGATAATAGTGGTTTGTGCAATTATAGCAATAGTGTATTCTGTATTTTTGTGCTTACTGTTGCCAGTTAGCTGTATATGCCCAGATGATTTCTGACTGTTCACGAGGGCCCTCTTCTTTCAGATTGAAAATCTCCTTTTAGTATTTTTTCTAGGACAGGTCTGGTGTTGGTGAAATTCCTCAGGTTGTGTTTATCTGGGAAATTCTTTATTTCTCCTTCATGTTTGAAGGATATTTTTGCAGATATAGTATTCTAGGTTGAGGTTCTTTTTTTTCCTTCAGCACTTTGACTATGTCATGCCGCTCTGTCCTGGCCTGTAAGGTTTCCACTGAGAAGTCTTTTGTCAGACATATTGAAGCTCCTTTATATGGTTTTTTTTTTTCCTTGTTCTCTTAGTACCTTTTTGTATCTGTGACTTTTGATTATTAAATATCTTGAAGTAGTCTTATATGTGTTAAATTTGCTTGGTGTTCCATGACCTTCTTGTACCTTCTTGAATTTTGATATTTTTCTCAAGGTTCGAAATTTTTTGTTATTATTTCTTTGAAACCCAATCTCTTTCTCTACCTCCTCTTTTAGGAGATCTTGATATGCGTAATACTTTTTTATCCCTTTTTCCCTTCTGAGTGGTTATTTTCAAATATTCTGTCTTTAAGGTCAATAATTCTTTC
Organism: Perodicticus potto; assembly: GCA_963574655.1. Taxonomy (NCBI): domain Eukaryota; kingdom Metazoa; phylum Chordata; class Mammalia; order Primates; family Lorisidae; genus Perodicticus; species Perodicticus potto. The sequence goes on along the minus strand of CAUYRH010004365.1, from coordinate 9,559 downwards.
TTTTGCTTGGTCAATTCTGCTGCTGAGAGACTCTGATGTATTTCTCAGTTTGTCAATTAAATTCTTAAGCTCCAGAATTTCTGGTCCAGAGTGAGTCCAGAAATGCCCCCCAGAAACTAAGGCCTGGACTTGGGGGCCTCAGGAGTCTGCTTGGTAGTTTATTTTACTATGGCTGCACTGGTTCCCAAGTTGCAAAACAAAGTTCTCCGAACTTCTCCCTTTTTTAAATTAAAATCTCTATTAAATTTCTCTGATAGGCTTCTGAGTTCCGTCCTTGTATTGTCTTGAAGTTCATTGACCTTCTTTAGGACAGCTGAAGAAATTCAGTGAGTTGTTTGTCTGAAGGCATATTTCTTGGTTTTTCTAGCATTGGTCACTGGGACCTTATTGAGTTCTTTAGATGAGGTCATTTGCCTGGATGTTCTTGATGTTTGTAGATGTTTGTCGATGTTTGAGCATTGAAGAGTTAAGGATTTAGTTTAATCTTTACAGTCTGGGCTTCTCTGAACCAGTTCTTCTTGAGAAGGCTTTCCAGTATTCAAAGAAAATTGAGTATTGTCATCTAAATCTTTGGTCACGACAGCCATATCTGCACCAGGGATCCCCCAAGCCCAGTAATGACTCTTACAGACTCTTGGTGGTATCACCTTGGTGGACTTGGTTGGGTGTGATATAGGAGAATTCCTGAGATTACCAGGAAAAGTGCCTCAGTCCCTTCCCTCACTCTCCGTGCTGGGCTGCTGGAGTGGGGGAAAAGTAACATGGGCACTCCCTTGTGGCCACCAGCACCAGGTCACACCTGAAGCCAGACCAGTCTCACTTTAAAGCCCATGGTAACTGTTTCCTGGCTACCTTTGATGTTTATTCAAAGCCCAAAGACAGTTTAGTCAGCAGGTAGTGAATCCTGCCAGGACTGGATTCTTCCCTTCAGGGTAGCATATTTCCTCCTGGCCCAGGGTGAATCCAGAAATGCCCTCCAGAAACTAAGGCCTGGACTTGAGGTCCTCAGGAGTCTGCTTGGTACTTTATTTTATTATGGCTGAGCAGGTCCTCAAGTTGCAAAACAAAGTCCTCTGAAAGTTTCCCTTTCCTTTCCTTAAGTGGGAGAAGACTCCTGAGCCACACTGCCTGTTGCTGGGAAATGGAATTGACACAGGAACTGGCTTGGCCACCACAGCTGGTGTCTTACTGGGTTATGCGCACCCCAAGTCCACTGGCTCTGAGCCAGCACAGCTGCAGGAATTGTCCAAGGACGGCCCAAGGCAGCTTTGTGGATCAGCTGCCTTACAACTTTAGTCCAGTTTGCTTTTTCTCTGCTGGTGGTATGGCCAGCTGGAACTTGGGTGTCAGGGGGCAGGATTTCCCTCTGGCTGGCTGGTCCAGATACTCCCTCCATAGGCACCAGCAGAATTCTGCTCTGTACTCTGCTTCCCTGTGCCAGGGAGGCCCTGGGCTTCAATGCAAAGTGCCATAATCACTACACTATTCCTCCTCTGGGCACACAGAGTGTCTCTCCATTAGGACTTGTGTGACTTTGCAGGGTATGGGGTAGGGGTGCCATAGGCAATGCAAGATCGTCTTTTTTGCCCTCTTCAGTGCCTCCTTCCTTGATGCAATGTTAAAACCAGGTAGTATGATTGCTCACCTGATTTTTTGTTCTTTTGAAGGTGATTGCTTGCATGAATAGTTGTTGAATTTGGCATTCATGAGGAGGATGATTGCTGAAGGTTCCTGTGAGGTTTCTCCCTCTTTCTCAAAAGTTTTTTGGCTGGAAGGACCTTATCAAGAACAGACAGTCTGTCCCTTGCCCCCATCCCTTGGCCCACCCAACATCATCTTGCACTCCCGGAGAACAATGTTTTTTGCTTTTAAAGACCATAGCTGTAGGGGTGGCAGGATACAAGCATATTTCTAAGAGTGTGTTCAAACCCTGGCCCTAGTATTTATTGCTGTTTGACTTAAGCAATTAGTAATAGCCCTGACTCTTAGTTCCCCTGTGTGTAAATGGCGATCATTATTACCCATACCACATGGAGTTGTCATGGGCACTAAATGAGATAACAAATGTAGCCTCTGGCACTGTGCCTGCTACAGAGCACGGAAGTCTGCAATTGCAGCAACGACCATGATTGGTTTCAGAGATTCACAGACAGTCACATGGAGAAGGGCAAAGAGACTTTAGAATCCTGGAGGTGTGAGGTTGCATAGTGACTCTGCTGTGTGTCAGTCCCATGACCCTGGGCAGGTCACCTGCCCTCTCGGTCACAACTTGCTAACATACCCCCGCAATTAATGGTTGCCCAATATATACCTTCCCCATTGCAGGCATTCAGCTACATAGTAGAAATTTTGAAGATTGATATGAAGACATAGTTTAAAACATCCCCCTTTTACCTTTACTTTTGTGGGACCTGATACTAATGTTAATATTAGATAAGATTTGGCTAACTAAAATTGCAATGATAAATTAACCACATTGGCCATGCTTGTTTAGAGATACTCATTCTAGCTAATCAGTGAATTTTTTTTTTTCTTTCTGAGACAGGATCTTTGCTCTGTCATCTCAGCTAAAGAATAGTGGTGTCATCATAGCTCATGGCAACCTCAAGTTTTTGGGCTCAAGTGATCCTCCTGCCTCAACCTCCTGAGTAGCTTGGGACTTACAGGCAGCTGCCACAACAACCAGCTAATGTTTCTATTTTTAGTAGAGATGGGGTCTCACTCTTGCTTAGGTTGGTCTTGAACTCCTGTACTCAAGGGATCTTCCAGCTTTGGCCTCTCAGAGTGCTAGGATTATAGGCATGAGGTACCATGACTAGCCTCATTAATTAAACTTTACAAATTCAGATTCAATGTATGTTCAGATTTATTTATTTTTGGTTTTTGAGATACAGAATAAAATCAGAGTTTACGGTTTGACCATGGGAAAAAAACACATAAAAAAGACCTAGCATTGAGTTTGAATTCTGTAATGAGTGTGTAGCTAGTGCTGAAGGGTTTTACGCAGGGGAGTAACTTGAGCTGTTTCATGTTTCTGATATGTTTATGCCTCGCTGTGGTTGCTGGGTGGAGGAGAGATCATAGAGAGGGAAGCAGGGAGCCAGGAGAGCAGTTGAGGGCATTGAAATAGTCTCGACAGGAGGCAGTGGTGATTTGGACCAGGAAGGTTGTGGTGGAGAACAGTGATGGTGCTGGGATTTGTTGTGATGCTCGGATGTGGCATATTAAGGAGCAGGGATCAACAAGTGCACCTTCCAGAGGAAGCTGGGTGGATGAGTGAGACTGAAAGACAGACTGTAGGCAATGGGCAGGGGCAGAAGATCTATTTTCATGAAGTGTTTGATGCCAACTGGAAATGCAAGTGCAGACCAGGAGGGCAGTTGGATGGGTAGGGAACTCTGCAGGTTGGGAGGATGACTTGGCTAGTGAGTCCGAGAACCAGCATTTGGAGGAGAGAGTGGATGAGACCTGAGAGGAGAATGACCAGACATGTCTTCCGGTGCTAAGGTTCCTTGATTGGGCCAAGGAAGGGCCAAGGAAGGGCTGTAGTCACTGCACTGTTGAGAGGGTAATAAATTAGAGATTTGGCTCCAGACAGGTCTGTGGTGGCATTTACAGGCGGAATTTTAATAAAGCCAAGAGGATGAACTGGATGGTCACGTGGAGTGAGCTGAAGAAGGCAGAGCAGGTGAGCGAGAGCAGAGAGCCAGGGCAGATGGTCTGGGGAGAGGCTTGCTGAGATGGAGAGTAAAGAAATAGGAAGGTAGCTGCAAAGAAGGAGACTCTAGGGTATTCTTCTTGGTTTTAAGATGAGCTACTAGAGCATTTGTGTGCTGCTGAATGATCCAGCAAAGAGGAGAGACTGATGCTGCAGAAGAGAAGGACGGAAGAAATGCAAAGTGTCAGAAGGTGAGAGGACGCAGTGCTGAGGACTGACTCTTTTCATGGGCCAGGGCACTGTAAGGGCACTCAGGAGACACTCACTGGTGTATTTTTCTTCCACTCCACTCCACAGGGTTGCCCTGCACTGCAGTGGCACTTGTTACATTGGGCCAGAGAACAGAGATGCTTGAGTCTGGGTCCAAGAGCTGCTGCATGTGTGGGGGTGAAATCCCGCCTCCTGCTCTTCTGGTCCCCTCCCAAAGATTCAGCAAAGACCCTGCAAACTGAGGTGAGGAAGAGAGTTTGGAGTGAAGCAATCAGAATGTATTGGGACCTTCACCCTCTGCACCCCCCTGGAAAAGTCTGGGATGAGAGAGGAGAGAAGACTGGAACCACACTTGTCGCAATGTAGCTCAGGAGTGAAGTGACACCTGCTGTGCTGTCCTGCAACAGGGGGGAGATGAAGGGTGGCATGTCTAGGTATGAAAGGGTAAAAGGGTCAGGGATTATCTCCTTTTCTCAATATCCTCCACCCCAGTTTCCCAGGGCTTACTAGAGCATCCCAAGTTTTCACGGGGTCCCTCATGGGATTGAGGAGTTGTCAGAGACACTGATAGACTGTAAAGGATCTAGACGGAGTCTAGTGGCTGAAATGAGGACCAGCCCATGGAACCATCACGTGGCTGGGGGCAAACCCTACCAGACAGTGGCTGGAGATATGGCCACATCCCTGGGGAATGAGTCAATGCCCACAGACCAGACAAGCCATACACTGGCTATGCGACAGGCCAAGTGAGATGAGTCCTGTTGAAAGCCAGAGGGCACCTTAGACCTGCTCAAGTTTGAAACTACGAAGAGGGAACTTTCCTCTTTTGCTCTCCTGGGCCCTTTAAACCCCAGAGTTTAGCATCAACCCCTGGAACAATGAAAAACCATGAAAAGGGAGGGATTCCTAGAAAAGGAAACATCCTGATAAGACTGAGATTTATTTATTTGTTTGTTTGTTTGAGATGGAGTCTCACTTTGTCGCCCTGGTAGAGTGCTGTAGGATCATATGTCACGGCAACTTCAAACTCTTGGGCTCAAGTGATCGTCTTGCCTCAGTCCCCCAAGTAGATGAGACTACAGGCACCTGCCACAAAGCCTGGCTAGTTTTTTTTTTTTTGCCTTTTTGGTAGAGATGGGATCTCTCTCTTGCTCAGGTTGGTCTCAAACTCCAGAGCTCTAGCAATCTACTGGTTTTGGCCTCCTGGCGTGCTAGGATTATAGGCGCGAGTCACTGCACCTAAGACTGAATTTTAAACTTTAAGTGACTGAGAAATTATACATGGACTGAGCTTATAGAAATGTGGATAGATTAAATGCCTGTAAAAGATAGGATGGGGTAGGGAGGCAAAAATTAAATTGAATTGTGGAAGAGAAAGGTTCATTTTTGCACTCCTGTGCTGGGCAGCTTTCCTTCACCACCTTCCCCAACCCCCCCCCCCCCAGCTGTCCTACCTGCCCCTCTCTACTGCCCTCTGCTCGGGGTGGGGGCTGATCTCTGTGGGCACCACAGCAAGGATGATCAGCTGGGTGTGGCCAGTGGGGAGCCTTGGGAGGAAGTCAGAGGGAAGGGGTGAGGTATAGGTGTCTGTCACTCCAGATCCCTCTTTGCAGTTGCCCTGGGCTTTGTTCCTTGACTAAAGGTCAGCGCCTTTGTCAAGGTAAAGTTGCTTCTGGATTCTTGTAATTGCTCCTTTCTGTCCTCCCCTCAAGCCTAGGGCAGTAACATCCTGGAAATACTAAGTGCCGTATTCTATGTTAGCCAACTGGGTCATATATATACTTACTGTGCTGTTCAAATCTCCCGTTTTCTTACTGAATTTTATTATCTGCTTCTTTTGGCAGCTCCTGAGGGAGATGTATTAAAATCTTCCACTCGATTGTAGATTTGTCTACTTCTATTTTAGTCCTGTCAGTTCTTTTTGTATCTATTTTGCGGCTATATTATTAGATGTAACATTTTATGATTTTATCTTAAACTTTTCTTATTATAAAATGCCCTTCTTTATTTCTAAGAGTGATTTTTGCTTCAAAGTCTGATGTTAATATAGCTATATCAACTTTTGCTTTTTTTTTTTTTTGGTTAGTGTTTGCATGCCAGTTTCCTTTTTTAAAAAAGAATTGCTTTTTTTTAAGGATCAATTTTAGGTATACAGCAACATGAAGTAGAAGATACAGAGATTTCCCTTCCCCACTCATTCTTTCTCCATGTCTGCCACTGAGAGCGGTCCATGTGTTATGATTATCAACAACAAATTGTGCATTTGTCACAACTAATGAACTACAATGGCACAGAATCCACAGTTTACATTACTGCTCCCTCTTGGTGTTTTATAGTCTATGGGTTTTGACAAATATGCAACGTCTTATATCCACCATTGTATTATCACACACAATAGTTTCACTGCCTTAAAAAATCCTCTGTGCATAGGTGGCGCCTGTGGCTCAAAGGAGTAGGGTGCCGGTGCCATATACCAGAGGTGATGGGTTCAAACCCCACCCTAGCCAAAAACTGCAAAAAAAAAAAAAAAAAAATCCTCTGTGCTTGGCCTGTTCATTTCTCCCTCACCATAAGCCTGGCAATCACTGATTTTTTTACTGTCTCTACAATTTCGCCTTTTCCAGAATATTGGGATCATGTGGTATGGAGCCTTCTTTGCCTGGCCTCTTTCACTTAATAATTTGTGTTGGGGGTTTCTCATGTTCTTCCCATCCTTTTACTTCTAACTGTTCTGAATCGTCCAAAGCATGTCTTTTGTAAGCAGTTTTTCCTCCTCCAGTCTAATGATCTATGTCTTTTGTTGAAATATTTATTATGTTTACACTTTCTGGATTTTCAGATATATTTACATTTATAATTATCCTTTTGTCACTCTTTCTAGTTCTGCCTGTTCATTCCCTTTTTCTCCCCTTTTTGCTGTCTTTTGGATTATTATTATTTTTTAATTATTACATCCTTTCCCCTTTATTAGCAAGGTTTTTTTTACATATCATCATACTCGTTTTAATAGTTACCTGGAGATTGCAACATGCATCACTGACTTATTAACGTCTAATAAAGATTAATATCTTTACCACTTCCCTGCAATTCAAGGACATTATTCTGTAATTCCATTTATCCCTCCTGCCTTCCGTGCTTTGTTGTCAAGCATTTCAGTTCTGTGCCTGCTTACATCCCACAAGGCACTATTATTATTGCTCTACACAGTCAAGAGTTATTTATATTTGTCCACATATTTTCTCTTACTGTTGCTCATTATTTTTCTTTGCATCTCTCTGCTCCTATCTAGATCATTTTCCTCTGTCAAAAAATAAAAAACAAACCTCAAACCCTTCTGGTGTTTTCCTTAGTAAGGTCAGTCTTATGGTGTTAATTCTCTGTTTTTGTTTCCCTGAAAATATCTTTTTTGCTTTTATTTTATTTTATTTTTTTATTGTCTTTATTATTAAATCATAGCTGTGTACAATAGTGCAATCAAGGGGTACAATGTGCTGGTTTCATATACAATCTGAACTATTTTCGTCAAACTGATTAACATAGCCTTCCTGGCATTTTCTCAGTTATTATATGAAGACATTTGTATTCTGCATTTAGTAAGGTTAGCCTGTACCCTTCTAAGATGCACTATAGGTGTGGCCCCGCCAATTACCCTCCCTCCACCCCAACCTCCCCCCTCCCCTCCCTACCTTTGCCCTTTTCCCCATGTTCTTGTGCTATAGTTAGGTTATACCCTTCATATGAAAGCTGTAAATTAGCTTCATAGTAGGGCTGAGTACATTGGATACTACTTCTTCCACTCTTGAGATTCTTTGCTAAGAAGAATATGTTCCAGCTCCATTGAAAGAGGTAAAGTCTCCATCTTTCTTTAAGGCTGCGTAATATACCATGGTATACATGTACCACAATTTATTAATCCATTCGTGGATCGATGGGCACTTGGGTTTCTTCCATGACTTAGAATTATGAATTGGGCTGCAATGAACATTCTGGTACAGATGTCTTTGTTATAATGTGATTTTTGGTCTTCTGGGTATATACCTAGTAAAGGAATTATAGGATCAAATGGCAAGTCCATGTTTAGATCTCTAAGTATTCTCCAAACGTCCTTCCAAAAGGAACGTATTAGTGTGCATTCCCACAAGCAGTGTAGAAGTGTTCCCTTTTCTCCACATCCATGCCAACATCTCTGGTTTTGGGATTTTGTTATGTGGGCTAATCTTACTGGAGTTAGGTGATATTTCAAAGTAGTTTTGATTTGCATTTTTCTGATGATTAAGGATGGTGAGCATTTTTTGATGTGTCTGTAGGCTGTGCGCCTGTCTTTTTTAGAGAAGTCTCTCTTCAAGTCTTTTGCCCATCCTGAGATGGGATCACTTGTTCTTTTGCTAATACGTTTGAGTTCTCTGTGTATTCTGGTTATTAAACCTTTGTTGGAGGCATAATCTGCAAATATTTCTCCATTGTGAGGGCTGTCTGCTTGCTAAACTTACTATATTCTTGGCTGTACAGAAGCTTTTTAGTTTGATCAGGTCCCAGTAGTGTATCTTTGATACTGCTTCAATTGCCTGGGGAGTCCTCCTCATAAAATATTCATCCAAGCCGATTCCTTCAAGAGTTTTCCCTGCACTTTCTTCTAGAATTTTTATAGTTTCATTTCTTAAGTTTAAGTCTTTAATCTAGTGAGAGTCTATCTTAGTTAATGGTGAGAGGTGTGGGTCCAGTTTCAGTCTTCTACAGGTCGCTAGCCAGTTCACCCAGCACCATTTGTTAAATAGAGAGTCTTTTCCCCACTGAATGTTTTTAATTGGCTTGTCAAAGATCAAGTAATGGAAAGTAGCAGGATTCATCTCTTATATGGAAGATGTATGGAATCTTATTTTATTCCATACATCTACCTCTCTGTTTTTGTGCCAGTACCATACTGTTTTGATCACTGTCGATTTGTAGTACAGTCTCGGGTCTGGTAGCATGATTCCTCCTGCTTTGTGTTTATTTCTGAGTAATGTTTTGGCTAGTCTAGGTTTTTTCTGATTCCTTATAAACTGAAGTATTATTTTTTTCAAGATCTTTAAAATATGACAATGGAGCTTTAATAGGAATTGCATTAAAATTATATATTGTTTTGGGTAGTATAGACATTTTAACAATGTTGATTCTTCCCAGCCATGAGCATGGTATGTTTTTCTGTTTGTTAACATTTTCAGCTATTTCTTTTCTTAAAGTTTCATAGTTCTCTTTATAGAGATCTTTCACATCCTTTGTTAGGCAAACTCCCAAATATTTCATCTTCTTGGGCACTACTGTGAAAGGAATAGAGTCCTTGACTGTTTTTTCTTCTTGGCTATTGTTGGTATATATAAAGGCTACAGATTTATAGGTGTTGTTTTTGTAGCCTGAGACATTACTGTATTCCTTGATCACTTCTAAAAGTTTTGTAGTAGAATCCCTGGTGTTTTCCAGATATACAATCATATCATCTGCAAAGAGTGATATACGTAAATCTATAAATGTAATTTAGCACATAAACAAATTTAAAAATAAAGACCATATGATTCTCTCAGTTGATGCAGAAAAAGCTTTTGACAATATCCAGCAAATCAGAACACTTAAAAAAATTGGTATAGAAGGGAC
>CAUYRH010004362.1:0-15400 GCA_963574655.1 Perodicticus potto | reverse complement strand
AGTTACATACCCAAATGATCAAAAATTATTTTACAACAAAGACATTTGCACCAGAATGTTTATTGCAGCCCAATTCATAATAGCCAAGACATGGAAACAGCCCAAGTGCCCATCGACCCATGAATGGATTAACAAATTGTGGTATATGTACACCATGGAATACTATGCAGCCATAAAGAAGAAGGAGACTTCACATCTTTTATGTTTACCTGTATGGAGCTGGAACATATTTTTCTTAGTAATGTATCTCAAGAATGGAAAAAAAATTATCCAATGTACTCAATACTACTATGAAATCGATATATAACCACCTACACACTCATACAAATGGCAAAACATAACTATAGTCCAGAAAGTAGAAGGGAAGAGGAGAGAGAGGGGAGAAGAGGGGGGATATGGGAGGAAGGAGGGACTTTGGGGGGACCTCACCTAATGTGCATGATGCAATGGTACATTTCAAAACTATTAAGAAATGAGTGTAATTGTGATGGATATGTTACTTAGTTCAATGTAAGCATTTCACATTGTATATTGAAACAGTACCCTGAACCCCATAAATGCATCAATGTACAAAGTTATGTTTTAATAAAAAACAATTAAAAAAAAAGAAACTACTGATATATCCAAGAAGTCTCCATTTCATGCTGTTATCAGCCCCTTGCCTCTAGCCATGACTAATGGCCAGTAATTGTCTGAATGAGTTTTCAACCATTTTGTAATTTGTTCAGTAAAAGAAAAATACAGCAAAGAAAGAAAGGTGACCACAAGTCAAGCTGTGAACGAGGAACTCCTGAGAGTGGGCCACTGAATTTGCTGTGTTTGACTCTTCAGTTGCACCACTTTGAACTTTTGAAATTTGATCCTCTCAGTGCTATTTCTGAGGTAAGGAAGTTAGGATTAGGTTGTAGGGCCAGAATATCCCCAAATGGGATTTGTAGTCTTCTCATTCTCTCTCAATACTTGGACCCCATTTAAGAGGGATTCATCATTGACATCTCAGAAGAACCTCATTGTAAGGTCCAAAATAAAACATCGTTGTTCCCCAACCTGGATCTGTCTCCCAAATTTTCCATCATTTTGCTTGTCACCCAGAATCATAACCTCAGAGGGATTGTTGGCTCCTTCCACTCCTTTCCATGTAATCAGTCCTTTCAGCCCTGTTCCACAGTGTCCCTTATCGCTTACATCTTGTCTTGTCACTGTCTCTTATACATTCAGTCTTTTTTTTTTTTTTTTTTTTTTTTTTGGAGAAAGAGTCTAAAAATTTGCCCCGGGATAGAGTGCCATGGCATCACAGCTCACAGCTTACTCAGGATGGTCTCAAACTCCTGAGCTCAAGCAATCCACCTGCCTTGGTCTCCCAGAGTACAAGGATTACCGGTGTGAGCCACTGTACCTGGCCTCATTCACTCTTTTCTTACGTGTCATTTGAACCAATGTGGCACCCTTGTGGGATAGCTCCCTGTCTCCAGAGGAAGATAGATCTCTTCCTCTGAGATCTACGCTTCTTGTTACTACTTGAATTGCTCTGATCTTCCCTTATACCAATTGCAAAAAGGTTCTCTATGCTCTGGCTTTCTCTGCTTCTCTAGCTTGGGGTCCCACCACTTTTGTGTATGCTTCTGTTACTCTCCCTGTGCCCCGTAGCTGCATCCTGCTTCTTTAGCAGGCCTTGTGTTCTTCTCATACTACTGTTCACACTGTACACTTTTCTTGGAATGCCCCCTTCCTTTTCTCTACATGCTGAAAGTCCTAACCATTCTTCAGGACCAGCTCAAATGCCATGACATTCATCAAGTCTTTTCTGATCCCTAAACCTGATGTGATCTCTCACTGTGATAAGTCCCACTTACAGCACTTTACATTTTACATCTCTCTCGTAATGCCACACTCTGCCTTGCAAGGTAGTCATTTATGTGTTTGTCTTGATACACTTGAAAGTAAGGACTGTATTGTATTCCTGTGGCCAGAAAAACATCCTGCACACATAGTGGGACATCTGTTTAATACATATTTGTCATATAAAATAAATTAATGGATAGAGTGGTGTTATATACAGGTGAACTCAGTGATAGGTTACATTGCATCTGTAGATAGTTGGAAAACTCTTCTAGAGTGTGAATAAACTCTGAAGTAAGTGTTTCCACGAGGATTAAGTGCAAAAGGAAGGGAGCTTAGTGAGCTAATACTCACTGAAAAGTTGTCCTGATTTTGGCTCGGCGTCTGTGGCTCAATGGGCTAAGGCGCCAGCCACGTGCACCTGAGCTGGCGGGTTCGAATCCAGCCCAGGCCTGCCAAACAACAATGACGGCTGCAACCAAAAAATGGCCGGGCATTGTGGCGGGCGTCTGTAGTCCCAGTGACTTGGGAGGTGGAGGCAAGAGACTTGCTTGAGCCCAGGAATTGGAGGTTGCTATGAACTATGATGCCACAGCACTCTATCCAGGGTGACAGCTTGAGGCTCTGTCTCAAAAAAAAGAAAAAAAAATTGTCCTGATTTTGATAAGAGTGTGAGACTTAAAGATCTGAAATGTGACTTTCAGGTACCAAAAAGAGCTGCTCACTAAACTCTACCCACACTATATAAAGGTGCTTGGTAAACAGTACAGTGATTATTAGGGATATTGTTAAAGATCACACTGTTAATGCTGAACATGATTGGCTCAGATGCCACTGAAACCAGGGACTGCTCAGGCATCTGGTAAATAACTAACAGTGTTCTTGAACTACTGATCCAGGACAGGAAAAAGTTACCAACTATTGTTACTGAGAAATTATTTTTCACATTGCAGAGGAGTTTTGGGAGGGGGGCTGTAGAAAGTCTAGTTTTTCGAGAATATCTGTAGTGGGGACAGAACAGGCAGAATTACCTGGTTGATATAAATGGCAGCTGGAATAAATGCTGTTGTAGGGCCAAGTTCCCAGCTCACACTGGATTGTTAATTCATTGTGGTCAGAAGGTAATTTTCTTACCTTTGTATTTTCTCTTGTATTTCAGGCAAAATAGATTCATGGTTATTAGTTAACTTCATAAGGCTACAAGCCTGTCCATATCCTGTTGTTGCTTCTCAAAATGATCAGACACCTAAAGGAACTACTGTATTTGCTAGAAGAATACACCTGATGTGTAGCTTGGCACTAGAATTTACTTTCTAAAGGAAAGAGTTTGGCACATTAAGCTTATTGTTCACAAGAATAAAAGAGGGACATTAAAATCCTTAAAGAAAGATGGAGACTTTACCTCTTTCATGTTTACATGGATGGAACTGGAACATATTCTTCTTAGCAAAGTATCTCAAGAATGGAAGAAAAAGTATCCAATGTACTCAGCCCTACTATGAAGCTAATTTATGGCTTTCATATAAAGGCTATAACCCAACTATAGCACAAGAATACGGGGAAAGGGGCAAGAGAGGGGAGAGGAGGGGGGAGGACGGGTGGAGGAAGGGTAATTGGTGGGGCCACACCTACAGTGCATCTTAGAAGGGTACAGGCGAACCTTACTAAATGCAGAATACAAATGTCTTCATACAGTAACTAAGAAAATGCCAGGAAGGCTAAGTTAATCAGTTTGATGAAAATATTTCAGATTGTATATGAAACCAGCACATTGTACCCCTTGATTGCACTAATGTACACAGCTATGATTTAATAATAAAAACAATAAAAAAAATGGGCTCTTCCTAAAAGTATACCTTTCCAAAATCTCAATTTTGCATTCTGGAAGGGCAAGGTGGGTGAATTGCTTGAGCTCACGAGTTCAAGACCAGCCAGGGCAAGAACTGAGACCCCTGTCTCTAAAATATAGCCAGGCATTGTGGCAGGTGCCATTAGTCCCAGTTACTTGGGGGGCTAAGGCAAGAGAATCGCTTGAGCCCAAGAGTTAAAGGTTTCTGTGAGCTTTGATGCCAGGGTACTTGACCCAGGGCAGCAAAGTGAGGATGTGTCTCCATTTAAAAAAAAAAATCTAAATTTTGAGTTCGTGAAAGTTAATCATCTAATAAAAATAATAGCATTGCCTCTAGGTGAAAAGTTTATTGTAGGGATGTGGTATTGTTACAACTGGCCAATCTCCCTACCATAATTTTATCAGGCTGGATAAGACAGAGGTTAGAAAGGCATAGGGGCAGGGTACAGTGTTACTGCCTATCTTTTTCCAGGTTTTTGTTTGGTTTTGAGACAAAGTCTCACTTTGCCACCCTGGGTAGATTGCCATGGTATCACAGCTCACAGCCACCTTAAACTCTTGGGCTCAAGTGATCCTCTTGTCTCAGCTCCCAAATAGCTGGGGCTATAGGTGCCCACCACAATGCCCAGCTAGTTTTTCTATTTTTAGTACTGAAGGGGTCTCATTCTTGGTTAGGCTGGTCTTGAATTGCTGACCTTGGGGAATCCACCCACCTTGGCCTCCCCGAGTGCTAGGATTATAGGCGTGAGCCACCACGCCTGACATCAGGTTTATTTTTTGACCCTGAATAATATAATAAATTGGCCTGGAACATCCTGGCTTTTATTGTTAAATCATTTTCCAGCTAACTGGGAGTTACTGACAATTTCAGGTACCTTTTAGAATAACTTGGCCTTAAATGTTTAAAGAGTGTAAGACTTGTGCAACTCATTCATTCTCTTATCCATGGAGCTTTTACTGCTTCCCTACCATATATTGTGGGAACATGAAGACAATCAAGCCACTGCCCTGGCCCTCAGCCTGGTAGGGGAGGTGGACGAATAGGGCCAAAACCAGTGACACACACTGTTAAACAAGACAATGGCAATGAAGGTGCTGGTCCCAGGGCCTGAGGGTCTGTCCCACACTGAAGGTCTGCTGCCCTCCTTCAAGTTCAGTAGCCAAAACCACTTTCAGGATTCCAGGTAGGACTATGTTTTGGAGGCTTGTTTGACACTTTTTACTTCTTTTAATTATTCTTCCCAAAGAAAGTTATCAAGAGCCTCCTGGGACCTGGGCAGTCCTTACCTTTGTAGAGTGGGAGTTGTGTGGGTAAGACAATAAGCAAGAGAAATCAGTGTGGTACCTATTGTATTAGGTCCTAAGGACTGTGGGGAACAGCACATGGGGCAAGGGGATAGGGAGGGTGCGTATGGGGGGATATGATTACCATTTGAGATAGGGGCTTGAAGTAAGGACTTGAAGGAGGAAGAGGAGTAACTTTGAGGGGCTATGTGCCAAGAGAGTACAGGGGACAGCAAGGAGGCTAGTGAGGCAGGAGTGGTGATGGTTGGGGTGCCAAGGATGAAGCCGGAGAAGGAACATGGGAGGGGAATATGTAGGGAGTTAGAGGCTTTTCCTAGATCTCCCTCCTGATTCCCAGCCTCCAGTCATCTGCAGGCCTGTGGAGCTTTTACAACATGTTAAGTTGATGTCTTCATTTTTGTCGATACTTGTACATTTATTGTCCCTGATGGTGAAGAGAGATTTCACTTGTGGGACAAAGTATCCTCATTGTGTATGTCCTGGGAAAGTGTTCTGTTTGCTACAGAGGGGATAGGGTGGCTAGAGTTGCTCCCCTTTTCTGTAGTGCTGATTTCTGACAGGCACCAAGGAGGACGTAGAGCTAAGCATCTATAATGCCCTAATCTCCATATTCATATGATCTAATCCCATATAGTTACTCTGATAACCTAAGTCTCAGAGTTACTTCTATCACTAACAGCACGAAAGTGAATTATTTATACTGCCAAGCGCAAGCTCTTGAAGCATATAAAGTAGATTAATAAGGTTGGCTCAGCATAAAGCTATGCCAGGGCCAAGTTCAAATTTTATTCCAGTACGGGGATGACTTTCTATGTGGCCTCTCTGGCTCTGGAGCTAATTTGGATGCTGAGTAGCCCTGCAGGTATTTATATGTAGCGTTTGGTATTTTTACTGGGTCCTATTCTTCCCCCTTGGATCACCTAAAATGGTTAAGAATTTTCTAGTGGGATTAAGGTTGTGATCTCTGGGGAGGGGTGGGACATCTGCTCTCGGTTATTTTTGTGTTAGCTGCTTCCCCTTAAATGTATGTTCACAAATGAGCCACAGCCTTATCAGCTGGGTTAGAGGGAAGACTGGTTTTAGGTGCTGCTTCTGAACTTGGTCTCTGAGCCATGGCTTCCCGACACTCAGGTAAAAACTTCATGCTCTTTATCTTATATCGAGTACAGTTTTGTTAGGAGCAGTGAATCCATCATTTGGATAAATGATGATTTTTGATCAGACTATTTTAGTCTTGTCTGAATAGTAAATAAATTATAGTTTGTCTGTTTTGTCTTCGCCTTCTCATGCTATTCCAAAGGCAAAATATTATTCTTTCTTAAGTAAAATTAACAGTTTGAGTGACTTATTTTTAAAAGAAACATATGAACATATTACTACATTTTACATTTTCCAGGACATCTTATGGAATTATAAGAGATTGTTGTGAGGAAAGAAGGGGGATTTTCAGCCAGGCATTGTGGCAGGTACCTACAGTCCCAGCTACTTGAGAGGCTGAGGCAAGAGAATCGCTTGAGCCCGAGAGTTTGAGGTTGCTGTGAGCTGTGACGCCATGGTACTCTACCCAGAGTAAAGCTTGAGACTCTGTCTCAGAAAAAAAAAAAAAAAGAAAGAAAGAAAAAAAAGAAGGGGGTTTTGGTGGGAATTTGGGGAATTTTGTAATTCTTCATCTTGACAATGCTTTCTTTGACTGTAAGGTATTTGGAAAAGGTAGATTGAAAATGAAGCTAGAAGGAAGAACAGTTGTGACTAAAAAGTCCGTAATTACTACATCGTCCCTTTTCTGAACAAAGTTTTTAATCTTCCTACGGAAACAGCTATAACCCTTTGGATTTGACAAGTACGTTGTTAATTGTTCATAGTAGAACAATTCCCTAAGACCATGAGAATTTTCCTCTTGTTTTGTAACTTGATGTTAAGGAAGGCTTTTGGCTATCGGCACAAAATAGGGCTATAGCGGCTAATAGGGTCTGTTGACAGACAAAAGCCCAGTTCTCTGAAGCCAAGAATATGTCTGTGGTCCTGTTGCCATCTACCTAAGTAAAGGTTCCCTTGCTCAGAACTGGTAAAGACAAACAGTTGGGTAGAAACCAGGTACTTTGTCCTGTCTAACAGCTTTCATATTAAGGAACAGAGTAATTACTGGTGGCAGGTTTTTGGAAAAAATTGTTTTTGAAAACTTATAGTCGCCTATTGATATTTATGAGCAAAGGCAGATAGTAGAAATTTCTCTTTTTGGCATTTTAAAGCAAATATGCTGCAGTAGAATTCACTACTTCAATGAATTAATGTGTAATGCCTTCCTTGTTCCAAAGTGTTCAAAAGCTATCTGCCTGGGATTTTTCCCCCAACCTCCCAGGAGCCATTTTACAAACATGGTACTACATGCCTGAGTTTGTGGTTATCAGCCAGTGTACACATTGTCTGGGTGGAGGCAAACTAGTCAGCAGTACTAGTTGTCCTAATGGACCTTGAATACATGATAACTGGTAGAGTAACTCCCCATTTTATTTAGTAATTAAGTGATAGGGTAGGAAAATAAGTTTAAAAGGTGACCTATTTATAGCACACCCAACCTTGGGTTTTAAACTGTACCAGGTCCTTACATAGTTCTTGCATATGTGAATCTGGAGGCTGTAACTGTGGTTAAATTAGACTGAGTATTTACAACTTCTTGGCAGCTTTTTATACCAGGAAATACTGTTTTGTATTGCATGAGGTTCATGGGTCTATGAATATATACAAGCAGAGAAGAATATGCCTGCGAAAGAGAAGTCCTCACAAAGAGAAAATCAGTGCTGGCCAAAATAGAGGCTCAGACAATTGGATCAGAATCCATTTTTAGTGACTGTCCATATACTGAGAGCACAATTCATGGCCAAAAGTGTGTACCTTTTGACATTGTACTTTATGACTTTCAGTCTGCAAAATTATATAGATTCAATTTTTTGTTTTCACCCTTTGGCCTTTGAAACTGGGGACCAGGATAGAGTTGCAGAGGGAAGCAAGGTAACTTGCCATATAATATGGCCATGAATTCCCTTTACTACCTTCTGCCTGCTGGGCTCTACATCCCCTTCAGTCTTTTCTCAGGACAAGGATGGAAAATGAGAGGGTAGGGTGAGAAGTGAGTGATCAAACTGGATTGGCTTTTTAAAATAACTGAAAAATGGTAGTTAGATGATTTGGTTGAGGGCAAAGCTGAATGTTTTGCACTTTTAATGACCACCAAATGGCTGCCTATTACTTCACCACAACTGTAGAAGCTAAAAAACGCATGTTCTCTTGCTACTGGGTTGGAAGTGCTTTTTTCGCATGTGAAAGACAGACTGTGCTGCATATAATATGTGTAATATAAAGAAAAACTTCAGATATACACAAAATGGTACAAGAATAGAACCTGGCCCTGTGGAAGTTCAGTGACACAAAACTTCTCATTTAATTGTCTACAGCCAACCCTCCTGATGCCAGATAGAATCTAAAATGGTGTTACTTAGGCATTAGCAACCCAAAAGGGGTTTATGTTTTTTCCTAAAGGCAGCATACCAGTGAAATTGCTAATAATGTTGAATATTAGTTTTTTTACTTTTTTAATTAAGATTTTATTTCGTTCGTATCAGATATAACAAGTGCAACTTGAATGTACAAATTTCTGAACAAAACATTTAAAAAGAAAAAAAGTAATACATTTTTTTAAGTAGATTCTGTTTTTAAGGGGAAAAACACTTCCTGATTCTTCTGACAAATTCTATGAAAGACAGCTTTTCAGCCATGACTCATAAAGTCCATCTCATTGCAGCCATTTAGGTATTTATTCCCAAGTGTCTAATGACACCTCTAGGTGCGTTAGCATGTCTGCTACACAAGTGTCTCATTCATCAGCTAAGGCTTCATTCTACTTGTTGAATCTCTGAGGAAAGCAGTATACCCTTTCTTTAGAAGCCAGCATTTATCTGTGGAGTCACTAATGTACTGGTATATTGGACTTACCAATTAACAGATCAGAAATAACCTGATACTTTTTCCATTTGGGTTGCCATTCATTGTTGACAATGTGTGTTATACCCACTCAGGGAAAGCACATATTTAGAAAAATGCTGCCTAGCTCTCTTATTCACTTTCTCCTTCAATAGTGTTATTTTGAGCCATTCAAGCATGAAGGAAAAAAAATGAACACTACCAAGAAATATTTGAAAAAATACATGTGAAAACATAAGCAAAGCTTATGAAATAGGAATTGAATCCTCTCTAATGAGAGGCTTATAGTAAAAAAACCTAAATATTGCCACGCTATTTTGCTTGTATGTGTACATGATTCAAGTGAAAGCCAAAAGTTTTTATTGAGATACTCAGATTTATTTAGGCACTTCTTAGCATGTTGGATGTAGTTCAGGAATTTTCTGAAAGAAGCTTATTTTTTCAGAAAAGAATGATGTATCTTTTGAAGTAGTCATAGAAAGAAAGTCAAGTTACTATTTTGGAATAAATATCTAAAATCTGATCACCGAGCCACACTTCTAACTGAATTTTAACTAAACTTGAAAGACTTCTTTGATTAAGTGCATTTTATAACAATGGCTTCTATCTCCAAAAATCAGGGGACAGCTCACATGACCCTGAAGTGTGGGTTAGACTTAAGGTCATGGAGATGATTTTTAAAATCAGGAAATAGCAGGGTGGTGCCTGTGGCTCAAAGGAGTAGGGCGCTGGCCCCTTATACCGGAGGTGGCGGGTTCAAACCCAGCCCTGGCAAAGTACTGCCAAAAAAAAAAAATCAGGAAATAGAATTTTGTATTTCATCAGGTTCATAGGCCAGGAAAGCAGTTGAGACTTACGTGTCAACCAGCAGGCATATACTAAGTGACTCTGGTACACAAGGCACTAGATTAAGCACCTGGAGTGCCTATATATTAGCAGAATTTTCTGTGATAAAGAAATCTCACTATGGTGTATAGATGAGAGCTACACTGAGACAAGATGTTAAAATTAGTTAAAGGGCTACCCCAGGGCAAACATGCCCGATAAAGAAAGGCAGTGAAGGAAGAAGTGTTGTAATTAGATATAGCAAATATTTTGTTTAATGATGAATGACACACCATTTCCCAGATAACAGCAATAGGTCAGGGCAAACACATCTGGAAGTTTTTGAAGGTTAAAAGGCTTCACATTTCATATCCTTGGGTATAAGAAAACTATGGCCTAAAAGAGAGCCCCAAAGGAAGTAAAATGCCATCTTCAGTTTTCTTTATTCTCTCATCATTTCTAACAAAGAAAAAGAAAGTACAATCTTTTTTTCTCCTCATGAAGTAGAAGCTTAATTGTAGCTCAGACGTGTGTGGAGCCCACAACTCAGGATATTTGCATTTCGGTGTCAGCATTGTCATTTATAAGCTGGTTTCTTTCGAAGATAGTGATAACAAAATGTTTTGGTCTTGTACACATTATTGCCTATTTCATGCAGAATTGTGGTATGGTCACTATCTCTACAGTAAGAATGTCTTACTCCAACTTCTTCCTAAGCACCCTGTGTGAGGGTTTGAAATAGTATTGTGCTAAATAATGATAAACTTAGGGCGGTGCCAGTAGCTTAGTCAGCAGGACGCCAGGCACGTACACCTAGGGTGGTGGATTTGAACCCGGCCAGGGCCTGCTAAGCAACAATGACAACTGCAACCAAAAACTAGCCAGGCGTTGTGGCAGGCACCTGTAGTCCCAGCTACTTGGGAGGCGGAGACAAGAGAATCACTTAAGCCCAAGAGTTTGAGGTTGCTATGAGCTGTGATGCTACGGCACTCTACCCAGGGCGACAGCTTGAGACTCTGTCTCAAAAAATATATATATAAATAAAAAATTATCATAAACTTAGAAAAAACATGAGGTGAGCTAATTCAGGTTGCCCAAAGTTCCATTTAATTTAATTTGTTCAAAAAAGTGCTAAAGTTCATTAATGCGACATAGACATTGTTAACATACTTTATTTCTAGCCTTTTTCCTTATTAGGCAATAAAACCAACACTCTGAGAAATGCCTATTTTATCTTGACTAGTAAGTGCTTTCCACACATATAAAAAATAGCCAAGTCAACTTTTGAAATCTGCTCTAAAAGAATATGTCCTTTAAAATCTATCTAGATTCAGACTCTGGGTTTAAGTATACAGTGGTGGAGAATATAAGGTGACCCTGGTGTTTTCTTAAATACAGAATGAAAGAGTAATATCACCTGAAGCTAGTACTCAAAAATACTAAGAGATGAGATTCTTCTTATTGGTATTTGGAGTTGATGTGTTTAATTTGCCTTTTGCTTGGTTTAAGACCTTGCCCTATAGGAATGTTATAGTAGTGAGGGGCTTCACTGAATGACACTTTGAACACACTTTGGTACTTCCATATTGATTGGTCAGCCATGGATTATTTGATCATCTGGATACCTAGAAACCTTCAATGAGTTGTGTTCTAGAACTATGAAAGTAACCAATCAGGAGCTTTCCTTGGCTTTATAAAGCGTGCGGTTTTATAGTGGGACAGCCTCAGCACATAAGATCTGTCAGGTACTGTGAACTGTAATGCAGTTTTCCTTCTCTCCAAAACCTCTAAATACCTGTAACTGGAAGAATTCATTGTGTTTTCTAGTGTTTTACCTTTTGTATGATGCTATGTTTTTACCATTATGCTGGGACTCAAATACCAAGAAGTGGGACTCTGTATAGTACTTGAATATAAAATTAAATATAAAATAATATAAATATCTATAAATAATATAAATATATATTTTATAAAATATAAAAATATAAAAATATTTGATATTCATCTCTGCTTTGAAAGACAGTAAATGAGTGATACTGAAATAAATAGGTTCAGAGTTGTGTACTAAATAGAGAGATTTTAAAATACAGTCCAGAAAGATAGTCTCTGAAGGGCTAACCCAGCCATGGTTACTAGCCACGCAGAAAGCCAGTGCTGTCTAATCTTACAAATTCTTTCCTACCAAATGGTTTTTCACATCTAATAATAATTTAATTTCCTAGAATTTACTGTTCCTGAAGATTTATTTGGTTTTTTAACTTTCCTTAATAAGAAAGCAAATGTTTGTTGAGAGCAGCAATCTCAATATGGCGAAGGTAAGACAAAAGGATTTTATGTGACATGGGAAAGACCAGTAAGAATGGATTAAGGAGAGTGATTTTCCACATGCTGTCATTGTGACAGTTCTTAGGTCGGTAGACAGGGAGGCTGAGGGCAGTTTAAAAGCTGCCTTACATAAACAGCATGTAGTTGAAGGAGGTAGGCCATGAGTTCATTGTGTATGTTTTGTTTGTTCCTAACGCAGTTACATAAGAGAACATCGTAGCTTGCATTTTAGGGAAAAGTGCAAGTTAAGAAGCATTCTCTGGTCTGGGTATGTCTCTTAAATGTGATACAAGTGTCCCAAGCAAATGTCTTTGCACAAGAATGGACTCATTTACTTCACTTGCCAACTCTGGAGATGAGGGAGTTTTGGGTGTGTGTCAGTAGGAGGCAGAACAGGCTGTGGCCTGTTCAGTGGCCTGATGTCCTCTTTTTAGATGCTGGCTTCAGTCACTGATGAGGTTCTGAGTGAGAGTTCAACAGCCTTTGGCCTGGCAGGTTCTGAGACACAGGGTGTGGTTTCCTTAGCTCACTCTATTTGGTTGCCTATGGCAACAGGATCCAAACAATTTGTGCATGTGTTTGTATAAAAAAGAAAACCCTGGGAATGGAACCCAAAGTGGGAATTTGGGCTGTTCAGTGAGTAGAAGAGCTGTGGTGAGTACTGGGCAACTCTTCCTTTCTTTTCCCTCATTCTTTTTTCCTAAATTACACTCTGGATGTTTGCTAGCACAAGAACCATGTTTGTGGATAGTTTGAAAAAAGCCTCAATTCTTGTGTTTCCTGCACAGATGAAATAATTGCTGTCTATTTACCCGTGTAAATTTCTCTTTTAGGGGGAGAGGAACAAATTAGCATATGATTAAACAAGTTGAGAGCTAATAGGAACTCACATTTGGTACCCTTTTGGCGGAATGGCAAGATTCTGTATGAATTGACTTGGCAGAGAGGGCAGCAGACTGCCTTAGCAATGTTTGGATTGCAGACATTGTCTGGGGCCACAGCCCAGAGGGGGCCGGGAGGGAATAGGATTGTTCCTGAGAAAGGAATGGAATGGATTCTTGGAATAATGACATTAGTACTTTTTTTTTTTTCTTCTGAGACAGAGTCTCATTATGTAGCCCTCAGTAAGAGTGCCGTGGAGTCGCATCTCACAGCAACCTTAAACTCTTGGGCTTAAGCAATTTTCTTGCCTCAGCCTCCCAAGTAGCTGGGACTATAGGCGTCTGCCACAACACCCATCTATTCTTTTATTGTAATTGTCATTGTCGTTTGGCAGGCCTGGGCTGGGTTCGAACCTGCCAGCTCCAGTGTATGTGGCTGGCGCCCTAGCCACTGAGCTACAGGTACCGAGCCAGAGATTAGAACTTGTAAAGTCATTTTTTTCCCAGATTATACTTGAAAATTATAATTTTTTAAATATCAAATGTTCCAAATGGTAACTCTTCTGTAAATATATCAATCCTCAGTTACTTGACCCAAGGAGAATTTGATTTTGGTTACAAAACCACACATCACTATGACATGTAATTCACAGTTGTGAAACATCCCTATGGCAATGGAGAATGCCATTTTTAGAAATCTTCTGTTGCTATATTGCTGAGGCCTCCAAAGTCAGTAAACTGTCTTGGACAAGACTCTTTTGGATCTGTTCGGGGATTAAAAACTTTACTGCCAGATTTCAAGTAAATATAAACATCTGAAACAAGTAAAACTTGTGTACATGCCTACTATGGTAGAGAGGGGGCTGTTTTTGTTCAGATAATAGAATTTTATAGATAGGAGGTATGTGAGGCATTCATTGAATACTGTCTGCTCTAAAAAGTGATAGAAGAAGAGCCAAAAGCTAGCAGGAGGGCTCTGGCTTGCAAGGAGCTGGGCACCCACCTCCTTCCCCAGGCTGCCTGTGCTGCCTAGCCCTCTTCTGAGGAGCTACAGCTGCAGACGGGTGCCTGCTTTCCAGCCACCCCTCTGAGCCTCTGCCCCGCACTCTTCCTTTGTGTAAAACAATTCCTCTTTCCTGTCTGTTCCATCACATCCCTTCACTCCTTCGGGTCACACCTGTCTGATGACTAGCCACTGCAAGCCCTGATTCAGTCGTCTTCCTCACTGTCCTTTGTGGTATATCTGAGCAGGGCTTTCTGTCATCTCTTCAGGGAGTCACTGCACTGGCCATTGGCCTTCTGGCCCCATGGAGCACTTTCTTCTTGAGAGTCATGGTGAAGTATTTGTTGTCTTAGTGCCTGGTGGCCAGCTGGTCTGAAAGGGAAGCTGCGCCCTGGTACCTAGACCTCTGAGGATTTTCTCAGCCACCTATAGCATTGCAAAGGTGGCTCTAGGAGCCACCATAGTAGGGCACATGGGCATTTCCAGTGCTTATTTATTCTACCTACTTGCCCCCACAGGTCCCACCAGATACAAGGTGGGCACCATGGCTGAGAAGTTCAACTGCCACTACTGCCGGGAAGCCTTGCAGGGGAAGAAGTACGTGGAGAAGGATGGCCACCACTGCTGCCTGAAGTGCTTCGACAAGTTCTGCGCCAACACCTGTGCAGAATGCCGCAAGCCCATCAGTGCGGACTCCAAGGTACCAGCCTCCCCTTGTGCCCATAGACAGGTTGGGCTTCGGAGTACAGGTTGCCCACAACTGGGATAGCAACAGCCCACCTTTATGATTTGCCCCCTCACCCTAGCCACATTGAAGACATCTTCTCAAGCTCCCAAGTCATAGTGTCCGTAGCTGTTTAGCATGGGCCTGGACTAGATGGACGCAGAGAACCTCGCCAGCTCTTTTGGTGTGCTAGAAGTGTTTCAGGAATTCTGAGTGTTTTATCCTCACAGCATTGCCCCCCTTGTTACTCACAAGAACAATCACCTGGGGCATCCTCAGGTGTAAAGGACTGTGTCATTTCAGTAGTGAACCTGATAAGAGGGCTATTGCCACTGTCCTCCCAACCCCCGTGGACCCTCACCATGGCCTGCCCCCCTTCTGCTTGATTTCCAGGAAGTGCACTATAAGAACCGCTACTGGCATGACACCTGCTTCCGCTGTTCCAAGTGCCTTCAACCCTTGGCCAGTGAGACCTTTGTGGCCAAGGACAACAAGATCCTGTGCAACAAATGCACCACTCGAGAGGATTCCCCAAAGTGCAAGGGGTGCCACAAGGCCATTGTGGCAGGTACTTCCTCCCCCTACCCTGGGTGGCCAGGGAGGAGGCCCTGAGGGCAGATGGGCTTACATGTCACAGTGGGGCTAACGTTGCTGTGAGCTGCTTTTAGCAT
>CAUYRH010004360.1:0-19691 GCA_963574655.1 Perodicticus potto | reverse complement strand
CTTTTTAAAAGTGGCTTTAAAAAAACACAACAAAAACATATTATATAAAACAATTTTAGATTTGATAATGTTAATCAAAAAAAAAAAAAAAAAAAAAAAAAAAATTCGGAATGGAGTCTCCTTTACAGTGGCTCTGAATTTTGAGATGTCTTGGACTTTTAAGAGCCTGATGAAATAGTAGACCCTTGTCTCAGAAGAAAGTAATATGCCCACATTCAGAATTTGGTAATCAAATTCATGAGACCCGGAGACTCCTGACATCCATCAGCATGCAAAGATTCCCTAGAGATAGGAGATTAAATCCTCCTGCTTTAAACAAACACAGAAAGAGCATTTTGCTATTTTTATCTTGATCTTAATGTTATAAGAGACTGCTTTGATTTGGGATACATTTGGTGTCTCTTAAAGACTTGAATTTCTGATATTTTACATATGTTTTGTTTCAGAACTCAGGATATGGTTACATATCCTGATACTTTTCATGGCCCTGAGTTTGTCCACCAAAGACACATGGAAGATCAAAGATATTTTGAAGAGGAAAAAAGTAAACCTTGATTCACAAAAACTATCTCCAGAGAGTAACATTCAACGTGATAAGTTTTTCTTTCAGCAACCAAATTATTTTTTTTCCTTGTGCACAAACATATTTATTTGATTTTTCCTCATTCTTTTTCCCTGGAGGAATACAGTCAGACCAAGCTGTACACAAGTATGAGAAATCTTTTCTAGACTTTTATCTAAAACATAACAGATTGTAAACATAGTAATGTAAGACATGCAAAATTAATGTCTCTGCTTTTCCCATAATTTTTTAATAGCAAAAATTCTTCCCTCTGACAGTCCCTCACTGAAGCTGCAAAGCCACTGTTTTTTATTGTGAGTCTTTCAGTTTTTGGCATCCCATTCAATAGCAAAATACTGAATGTATCTTTGTTCTGTGGCAGCAGTGTTGCTGTAGTGGGAGAAGAGTCTTCAAGATACGCTGAGAGTCAGACTTGTTCTGTTCAGAGTCAGTCACCTGGGTGTTTGGGCTACTAGTTACAGGCCTTGTATACGGGAGAATTCAGTCACCATGACCCATGCCTGGCACACAGCAGGCCTTCGTAAGTAATTGCTGCCAATAAACAAGCCAACCTTGACTTAGTGCTGGTAGAAAATCTAACTCAGAATCGCAGCAGCCGCCCTGATCTCAGCCAGTATGAAGGATGGAGCTCCGAAAAGACTTAGATTAGTGAGACTGGTGTATTTTGTAAACGTTACCTTCGAGAGAGGGTTTCGTATTTAATATTTGAAATAGAAAGGAAGGCAGCAACATTTCCAAGCTGAAACTGTGCAGAAAGGAGGGGAGAAGCTACAACAAGTGGGCAAGCAGAGAGCTCATGATAACAGTAGTGGACATAGGTCGTGGTTCACGGGGTGAGAGAGGAAGCGCGGTAAGAAGCCCAGCACGCCTCACCACGTGCCCTAGATTTGCCAGATTTTAAATTTGCCACCTACATATGATAAACCAAAGGGCAGGAGAAGGCAGAACATTGTTAAATCGGTCCATATTTTCAGCTTTTCTTGAACATGTGTTTTATTTTGTTGAGACAGAGTCTCTCTCTGTTGCCCTCCATAGAGTCCTATGGCACCATGGCTCACAGCAACCTCAAACTCTTGGGCTCAAATGACCCTCTTGCCTCAGCTTCTTGAGTAACTGGGACTACAGGCATACGGCTATTTTTAGAGACGGGGTCTTTTTCTTGCTCAGGCTTGTTCAAACTCCTGAGTTCAAGAAATCCACCCATCTTGGCCTCCCAGAGTGCTGGGATTATAGCTGTGAGCCACAGAGCCCAGCCTTAAATATATGTTTTTAGGATAATGTAAGAGGAACATAAACAAAGTTGTTTCATTTTTTAAATGTCTTTTGGTATGTCAGCAAGACAATGCCGGTTTTAATGCACATACCTGTGGTAAGAATCAAACACAGATCCAAAAACGTTTTCCTCTGTGGTCAGTTCTGAGGGTCTATCACTGGGTTGGTGGTCTCTGAGAATTTAAATATTGGGGAATTTTGAGATCAACACATAACAGAGCTAGGTGTAGACATCTCAAAGTCACCTCAAGCAGTCTATTTCCCCAAGGTATATGCAGAGAATGGAGAGGGAGAGATTCCTCCTGAGGGTACTGCCATCAAATATTAACATAACAGACCTGGCCTGGGGGCTCACCTGTAGTCCAAGTTTCTTAGGAGGCTGAGGCAGGAGGATCACTTGATGCCAGAAGTTCAAGGCTGTGAGCTATGACTATGCTAGTGCACTTCAGCCTGGGTAACAGAGCAAGAGCATTTTTAGCTATCTAAAAATAATTAAATAGAAAAATAATAATAAAGCGCTAATCTAATTACAGAAAGAACAAGTCAACCAGACTATGGACCTACTGATCAGACTTAGGAGGAAAGAAAAAAAGAGAGAGAAAATAGAGTTGATGTTTACTGGGAACACAGTGTGTGGAGCCACAGTATTGTTCCATCTTCATATTTATGTAATTTTATGTGTATTAATATTACGCCTATCTTATAGATGACAGGGCTGAGACTTGGAGCAATTAAATAACTGTGAACTAAAATAACATCTTTTTGTTGTTGTTTGTTTTTTTTTGGAGACAGGGTGTCACCTGGGTAGAGTGCCGCAGTGTCATAGCTCATAGCAACCTCAAAGTCTTAGTCTCAGGCATTCCTATTGCCTCAGCCTCCTAAGTAGCTGGGACTATGGGCACCTGCCTCAATGCATTGCTCAAGCTGGTGTCGCACTCCTCAGCCCAAAGTGCTAAGGATTATAGGTGTGAGTCACCACATTGGCCTAAAATAAAATCTTAAGGCTCCCCCTATCCCAGTGACTGACTAACTGTACCCCCCTCTTAAGAGATCAAGGAGATCCCTGAAACTGAGGTGCTAGCAATGAGAATGGAGATCAGATATGCCTCAACATGGGCCCTCTCCTCCTTAGAGATGCCCTTTGTGACTCACTAACAGGCCCAAGGCTATGCAAGACCTACCTGCAGGTCCTCAAATAAACATAACAAACCACTTGAGTCTATCTGGTACTTTGAGTTTAATTGACAGACTCTTTATCTTAAGCATTCCTTTTCACTTTTTGCTCTTTTAGGCAAAGCCTAACTCAGCCAATTATCATCTAAAGAATCTTTACACCCACCTATAACATGTAAGCTCCCACTTCCAAGTAGCTAATCTTTTGGGCCAAACCAACGTATATTTTACCGTATTGATTTATGACTTCCCCTGTAATCCCTGTCTGCCTACCATGCATAATACCAAACTGTAACCCACCACCTCTAGTGCACGTGGTCAAGGCTTCTTGGGTGTGGCTCTGGGTCATCGTCTTCAAATTTGGCTTAGAATAAACCTCTTTAAATTATTTAACGGAATATGGCTTCTTTTCCATTGACAGGACTTTCCATGGCCAGATAACTAGGTGATCAAGTAGGTGTTCTAAGTAAGTCTGGCTCAGGCTCCATGCAGATGTGGACAGGGCATTGTGGGACCAAGAACAAAGATACCTGACTTCATGTGTTCAGTTCCCATTGTGTGCCCATTGGAGCAGTGACAGAGATTCAGCAGGCAATCGTATCCTGGTGTCACCAGTATATATTTCACTCATTTTTTATTACTTCGTTGACAAATACTACTGTATGCCTATTATGGACAAAACCATGCCAAGCATTGGGATACAAAAATCATGAGTATCAACTTTGCTCTGTCATTAGATATTACAGCATAAAATGGCAAGTGTAATAAATGCTGTAAAGGAGAGGTAAATGAGGCTGTGAGAATTTAGACTAGGGCATCCTGTCCAAGTCTGTGAGGGCAGCAAAGAATTCCTTGAGGATGCCTCGAATGAACTAAGATCTGAAAGATGTGCAGCAGCTGGCTCCTTGAGGAGGGGATGTGTATGAGAGTTGCTAGACAGGAGGAACGTTATATGCCCAGCTCTGTCGCTGGGCTGGTGTAGCAAATAGGAGAGACTGAAACGCTAGGTGGTTGGAGTTGTGGGGATGGGATATGGACGGAGGCAGAGTGGGAGAGGGGTACCCTGACAATGCAGCCCCTCAAACTGGTATTTACGAGATTTGTATTCATTTATCTTAACAACAGTGGGAAATCATTGCTAGTGAGTGCTAAGTGTTTTAAATAAGGCACTATAGTTAGAGTATGAAGGATGACTTGGGGAGTGGAAACGTGGAGGCCAGCTAGAGGCTATTGTACTTAGTAGTAGTAGTTGACCAGGTAAGAGATGAGGTGATTTATACACGGCTTTGTTGATGGTGATGGATCGAAGTACAGAGGTTGGTGAGGGGATTTAGAAGTCTGAATCAACAGGACTTGGAGAATTTATGCTGTGGGTAAAGATAGACAGGACATTATCAAGAATGGCTTTCAGAGGGCTACAGCCAGCACAGTCTCCCTTATTTATCCAGATGAATGCTGTGCCATTTACTAAGACAAAGGACACTAGAAAAGACAGCTATGAGGGGAAACCTCATGAGTTGGTTCAGGGGTGTGTTTATTTTGAGATGCCTTTGAGACATCCAGGTGGAAATGTCACTAGGGAGTCAGATATATGTGATAGAAATCAGAGCAGGGGCTGAGGTGAGGGAATACAAATTTGTGAGTCATCCGCTCCTGTTCAGTGATGTACGTTGAGTGTGTGGGTGAGACAGCCTGGGCAAAGGAGAAGAAGAGGGCAGAGGAGAAAATTTAGAGAAAGTTCAACATCTGTTTTAAGCCCCTCCCCAGGTTCCTGCTTTCCCAGCAACCTTCAGATTACGGGGTAATCTGACTACAGGGACAGAAAGCCCACATCCCGAGCATGGCTAGGTGTCCGGGCTCCTACGCCAGCCCTCTAACAAAATAGACTTCAAAGTCGTTTCTGATACTGATGCAGGTTCTCACATGCAGGTGCACACAGGACAGTACAGTTCTTGTGAATGAGACAGTTATATTTTGTGTTTTCCATCAACAGTACAGCATTCTGCCGCCATCCTGCTTTTGGACATTTCAGATACAGCCAGTCACTCAAAGCCTGCAGAGGAGAGTCTCAGATCCTTCGTCATGTTCGGAGGGCCAAGTTGACTGTGCTTCCTACGGACACCACCTCCAGCCTCCATCCCATGTAGTTACTTTCACATCCAAATTTTCAATCTCCATGAAACCGAAAAGTGAGGTCTGAAAGGGTTTGGGGTCACCAGTCTCTGCCGGGGGCCTGAGGAACTCTGGCAAGAGCCCTCCCGAGTAAACCTCTGGTCCATATTTATTATAAAATGGGGAGAGGTAGAGAAAAGCTGCTTGTCTGACACTAGCACTGATTAGGGCAAGGTTAGATAGAATGTCTCCACCTTTGTTTTTGCCAAACCGCAGACCTTGAGCGCAACCTCTGCCTCCAGCTTCAGGAGACCTTTGGAATCTAGAGAATCTGTACTATAATTATTGTTGCCACACCTTACACATTCATTTTCTCTTGGAGGCCAGTTTTCTAATCTCCTCCACTCACACCACTCACATGCCATTCTCGTGATTCTCCAGGTCTCTCAAGCAGGAAGCGGTCTTATGCTAAAGATCAGGACTCAGTTTCTCCTACTATCCTGCTATCAAGAGACTCTGGAGAGGTTGGGCTTGGTGGCTCATGCCTGTAATTCTAGCACTCTGGGAGGCCAAGGTGGGTAGATAGCTTGAGCTCAGGAGTTTGAGACCAGCCTGAGCAAATAAAGCAAGACCCACCCCAGCTCTACTAAAAATAGAAAAATTGAGGCAAGAGGATAGCTTGAGCCCAAGAGTGGGAGGTTGCTGTGAGCCATGACGCCACAGCGCTCCACTCAGAGTGACAAAGACTGTCTCAAAAAAAAAAAAGGGAGGTGGGTAGGGATTCTGGAGAGACCTGCATCTTGAGGAGGTTGAAAATGGCTGGGAATAAGCATTATGTGACCATCTAAGAAATCAACATGTTGTAAGTTAATAATTGCCTGGTAGTACAGATCCCATTTAAGGGAGAGATTCTGAATTTGCAGAAAACCTGGCTTGGACTGTTACATGACTTTCTTCCTAAAAAGCAGACAGTCAAGGCTTCATTTCTTACCCTGTTCTCTAGATGTTCTTTTTTCAGAGGAAAACAGTTTGTAGTCAAACACTTACAGTGATTAATGTTTATAGCAGGAAAGTATAATGGGAACTCTATTGTATTTTGGTTCATACATTTATTAACAAAGGCATTTTGTTTAAAAAGCTGCTTTGTTAATTTTTGTTGTTAGTAAATGAACTTGTATTCTTGTCTCCATAATTATACTCACATTTGACACATTTCACTTTTCAGAGCTTTTTGTTTTGCTATCAGGTAATTCAATTATGTCCTACAAGTAAAAATATAAATAGAATCAAATTTAGACAAATGATTTAACCTCTTTATACCTCAATTTCCTCACCTCTCAAACAAGGACAATAACACCTACAGAAGGCGGAAAACAATTTTCTCCCAATTTTCTCACTCTCCTCGCATTCTTTGCCTCAAAATAGATACTTCTCACTCTTAGAGAAATTGGATTAAAGCCTTACACTCTATTTTTCCCCCTTCTCAAGAGCTTATCCCCGAAGAATGAGAAGCAGTTTATGTATACTCACTTTCAAATAGTGCCTGGCATTGTGCCTGGTCGATGTGCGAAATAGGATAACAACGCCAACTATTACAGGTTTCCTGGTTATTTTCCCCAATTTGGTACCTTAATTTTTATGTGCAGTGTTTTGTCTTTAATTATGACATACCATTCTATTCTCATTTATAGTTTATATCGTGCTCCATCAGGATGATTAATTTTTAAAAGTTGAATATAATAACTGCAGATTCTACATAGACGACACCTCACTTGGTGTCTCTATCTTTCTATTTTTTTTTTTTTTCTGGATCTCGTGCCATATTGTCATCACAGCTCACAGCAACCTCAAACTCCTGGGCTCCAGCAATCCTTCTGCCTCAGCCTCCCAAGTAGCTGGGACTACAGGCGCCCACTACAGTGCTTAGGCAGCTCTTTTTCTATTTTTAGTAGATAATGGGGTCTCACTCTTGCTCAGGCTGGTCTCCAACTTGTGAGTTCAAGCAATCAGCCCATCTTGGCTTCCCAGTGTGCTAGGATTACAGGCGTGAGCCACTGCCCTCTGCCTGGTGTCTATGTCTTAATTCATATCCAGCCAGGCTTAGACTGCTCCTTGTATTTTTAGTAGCTAGAGAGCACTGACTATGGTTTTGAATGCTCTGTTCATTCTTCTAAGACTCAGCATATCTTCAGATCCTTTAGGGTAATGTACTACTTTCTTCTGTGTTAAAATTATGATGTTCTGAACACCTTCTCTCCTCCCCACTTGGAATGTTTCCCATTATTTTGCCTATAGATGCTCTTTTGCTGTCTTCACTAATCACTACCAAACATTGGTCACCTTGGATGTGTGACTTTGGGAGCTACAATGTTAATAAAATAATCTAAGTGTTTTACATTTATACATTATTTTGATATTCATAAAATAGTTTATCACCCAATATTTCATTTAATATCCAAATACACTCTGTGAGCAAGTAACTCAATTTCAAGATAAGTGAAGTAGGACTCTAAAAGGTTAAGCAACTTCATCCAGATCACCCACTTTGGGTGGCAGCTCAGAAATCCTGGTCCCATGTAGGACATTTCTTTTCATTTAAACCTCACTTCCATTGAAATTGTTAAATTGACAGAATTTCAGATCTCAGCTCTATTACTTCATTTATTTTTTTGCCTCTCCAGTTTCTTCAAATATCAGATAGGATTAGTGATAAAGACCTCTTGATATTTCCACGAGGCTGACCCCTAGCACTCATTCAATTATTATACTGAAGGAAAAGAGATTAGAAGAAGCAAGGGGTTAAGTCATTTTTTTTTTTTGAGTCAGAGTTTTGCTTTGTCACCCCCAGTAGAGTGCAGTGGTGTCACAGCTCACAGAAACCTCAAATTCCTGGGCTTAAGCAATTGTCTTACCCCAAGTAGCTGGGACTACAGGCATCTGCCACAACGCCTGGCTATTTTTAGAGATGAGATGTCTCTCTCTCTGGCTCAGACTGATTTGCAAATTGTGAGCTCAGGCAATCCACCCACCTCGGCCTCCCAGAGTGCTAGAATTATAGGCATAAATCACCATGCTTGGCACAAATGGTTAAGTCTTGACGGAGAAAGAGAAGATGATTATGAGATACTACCTTATGGTTTATTCTTGGTAATTTTCACCCCCACCCTAGATCTAAGAAGGTATCCCAGGTCTCTGGCCTCCTTGGTTTTCAGAAGAGTTTATGGGGCACAGACAAAACAAAAATACCTGAAGACAAGTCCCTCTACTTGTGCTAGCTTGTAGACTAGAACACGTTTGGGATCTCTAAGATTAACAGGTTCATGGGATTGGTGGGGATTCTCAGCCTCTTTCAACCCACTGTACTGTAGTACCTAAAGAAAGTGACAAGGTCTTACAAAAAGTTTGGTGGATCTTGAAAGGTTGAATGGTTGACTGAGATTTTTGGTGTCAATGAGATTCTTGGGCCCCAATCACAGCAGACAGGTTGCCAAACTTTAAGGGATCATGTGGGCTTAAGCCATGATTATTATCTCCAGCATCCACAACAGTCTGAGTGGAAAGGGCTGCACCTCCATTTCAGTAACCCAGGTAAGATATTGGATATGCAAAAGAGCCCAAGGAGAGACAGCAATTGCCCACCATATGATCGAGTTGTAATCTCCCAAACATTCCAGTGTGACAGATGCTCCAGTTAGATTTCTTTAAATTAATCAAGCTGTGTGATGGTCCTTATGCACTATATTTGGAGGGCAAAGATTCACATCCATTAAAATAGCATCAGAGAGAGCAAAGAGAGAGAGAGAAGAGAGATCTGTGCTAATATAATAAACCATTAAAAAGGGAAAGAAATCTATACATGAGAGAAGGAGGGAATGCCAAAATATGATTGAAAAGTGAGAAGACCAGAGAATTAAATGCCAAAGGGCAAAATTTATAGATTTCCACTAATCTTCTTGCTATGGGCTGAATGTTTGTGCTCTCCAAAATTCATATGTTGAGATCCTAACCCCATGGTTGGTTATGATTACAGGAGGTGGCACCTTTGGGAAGTGATTAGGTCATGATTTGTGCCTTTGTGAAAGAGGCCTGAGA
This sequence comes from Perodicticus potto, assembly GCA_963574655.1. Lineage (NCBI taxonomy): Eukaryota > Metazoa > Chordata > Mammalia > Primates > Lorisidae > Perodicticus > Perodicticus potto. The sequence continues at coordinate 10,459 of CAUYRH010004360.1, read as the reverse complement.
AGACTACCTTGCACATTGCACTATGGAAATACACAACAGGAAGCTGCAATCTATGAGCCAGGAAGAAGGCCCTCATCTAGACACTGAATCTGCTGCACCTTAATCTTGGACTTCCCAGCCTGCAGAAGCTTGGGGAATAAATTTCTATTGTTCATAAGCTACCCAATCCCACACATTTTGTTGTAGTAGACCAGATAGTTATATAGTTATAAGGAGCAGGGTCCTTATAACTTTCAGTGTAGTATTTGCCTAACAGTCAGCTATAGACTAAGTGCCTTTGTTTTATTATTTTTGTTTGTTTTTGTTTTTTTGAGACAGAGTCTCACTTTGTTGCCCTGGGTAGAGTGTCACGGTGTCATAGCTCACAGCAACCTCAAACTCTCAGGCTCAAGGGAGTCTCTTGCCTCAGCCTCCCAAGTAGCTGGAACTACAGGTGCCCACCACAGCACCCAGATATTTTTTAGAGATGGGGTCTTGCTCTTGCTCAGGTTGGTCTCCAACTCCTGAGCTCAGGCAATCCATCCACCTTGGTCTCCCAAACTGCTGGGATTACAGGCATGAGCCATGGTGCCCAGCCCAACTAAGTATCTTTGTCCTTATTAATTTGCCTTAGGCAGTGCCATTTATAGCAAAATGCCAGAGGGATAATGATATTCACCTCTATTCTCAGGTACTTAATTATAGGAACCATGCTACCTTTATATTCTCCATGTCTTATAAACAGAAGGTACCCAGCAAAACTTCCCTAAACATATATTGAATGAATTGAACCTTTTATACAACTTTGGGCATTCACCTATAGATACTTTGCTATCCACCAAACAGTGGTCCAATTACTTCCATCATGGTTGTCTAACAGAAACAAACAGGCTTAACCATCGAATATCATTTCACATCTATAAGAATCATACCTTTCTAAAGTTCCATCTTTCTCATTCTAAGTGATCAAAAATCATAAAACACAGATTAACTTTTATTTGCTATAAAAGAGTCAGCAGGACCTATCACACATGATCATTCCATCTGTTTCTTGATCACATATGAAATGAGAGGCCTCCTCTCTGAGAGCATAGTTCTATTATGAGCGTCTGGTGGTAGAGAAAAGGAAGCACTGCCCTCTGGTTCCTGGCTCCATTTTAGTTACTGGGAAAAAAAAATAGGAGGGTGGTGTATACAAATAAATAACTGTAGCATATTTCTCTCCACTGTTGGTACTCATCACTTTTCAAATAAAGCTAACGATTTAACATATGCTATTAAGTTGGGCTTTATCATAGAAGCCAAGTTTCTCCAAAAAAAAAATAAAGTTAGTCTTTAAATGGATATTTTATATTAAGTTGCCTCTTGTAAAGATAAATGCAGAAAAGGGGTACAATAATTCAGCCTGACAACCGCTCACTATGTACTCACTGCGTGACAGCACTTTTGGGGAATAGGCCTTTAACTATAGAAGGAGAAATTCAGGCTTTTCTTTTTCCTTCAATATTTTTGAATATTTTCAGGCTGTTTCAATTCTAAAAAATTTTGATGAAAAGGCCAAGCAAGATGTGTAGCTTAACTGGGGGCAAATTTAGTTCTTACTTCGTTTCTGCCTGAAAGTGGAAAAATAGACATAAATTGTTTTATTATTTAAAGAAAAAAGGTAAAGACTATCTTTTGATCAACATACTTATTTTGGAAGCAAAAGTTTCGGTGTTTTGAAAGCCAATGACTGCATATTAGGCAAAATAGCATCATAGCCACCCCACAGTTTTCATAGATACGATCTGTTTTTGTGTAATCACCAAGAGAAGTCGGTGTCTGTCTATTCTAATTGGAATGCCTGGGAAATCTTAAAAGCTAAAATAAGTACAATCAGGTTTTTTTTTAAAATTAATACACAAGTTAGAGTAGGAGAGGAAATGTATCAACTAGTGCAGAGCAATGAAAAAATGTGATCCCTCCCTCCCTCTCTTCTTCCTTCCTTCCTTTTTTCCTTCCTTCCTCCTTCTCTCCCTCCCTCCGTCCTTACCCTCCTGCCTCCCTTCCTTCTCCAGGCCCTGGGCTTTTAATTTCTAACTCCCACACTGGTGATGTTCGGGAGAGCCACTTTGCTCCTGGTCACTGCAGCTTCTCAGGCATCAGAGCCAACAGCTGTTATAACCGGCACATCAGCACAACCATTCCCGACAGGAAGAGCATTAGGACAGTGAATGTAATTGAAGCTGCAGAATTTAGGGAGGCAGAATCCTATAAACCAACTTGGAATGTGGCCACAATACTGCAGCTAACACTTCATTCCAGAGAAAGGAGCATATCTCACTGCACAGTCATACCTTCATCGGGACTTCTCTCCCCGAAATCTCTGCTTCTCCTCATAATGACTTATCACGGCTTAGGGGCGTTTCAAAAATGCACAGCATGATATATGAGTAGCAACTTCTTTAACTGTATGTTTTGTCATTTTATAGTTTATAAAACCAAATTTATGTGGGATACATAAAGAAAGATAAATAAGAGAACAGATAAGATGGTTTACCTACAGTACGATGAAAGGATTAAATAAAGTATTTTTATTTTCCAAATTAAAATTCTAAAACAGAGCACTTGAGAACTGGACGACTCACAACCCCACTCGAGGGATGCGCATTTACAGAGCAGGTGTTGTGCAAAGGACTGGAGCACGAAAGGAATGAAGCTGTCTTTCAACATTTGTATCTCAAGGGAAATCTTACAGAACCAACAGCAAAGATGGATACTGAGCCAACAGATGACAAGAGGACTTGCTCCACTCTCTGGAAACTAGGATGATAAGAAACAGATTTCAGCTGTTCCTTAACATTTTCCTCTTCTGGACAACAGAGCTGCCAAGAAATGAGGATGCACAGATTGTGACACAAACGTAACCCCTCCACCTGCAGCTCATCCCAGCGAGTCACAGCATTTCTTTGATTCATATGTAGGAGGCCTCGCCTTGAAGGGGAATCATCTCCCCTTATGCAATACTGTACTCCTTACAAGAGTCGAGCAAAACAAAAAGCATGTCTGTGCCATTCTTTAGAAATCAATTCAAAATGCCCCTTAACATCAGTAACCAGAGAATTATATAAATATGAGTCGAGAAAGCAGAATTCTACTTTTGAGCAAAACCATCACCACAACTACACAAGGAGAAAACGACCAAAGCTAAGAAAAATCAGGGGCAAAGTTCTGTTAGTGTAATTTAATTACACGTTATTTTTCAACTCTTGTGGTAAAAATGAAACTCGGACCTGCCCCTAACATTTGTGGAGGCCACAGGCAAGGGTCTGGGGAAGGGCAGTCGGGACACATATCTTTTAAATCAAGCACACAGATCTTTCCTTCAATGTGACAAATGTATTTTCATAAAAATCAAACAAAATCAGAAAATATATGCAACATTATACATTTTTGTGTGATGAACTTGGCAAGAAGAGAAAGCTGAATGAATTTAATTATTATTTTTTGTGTTATGTGTTCAGTGGCTGGGCTAATGATGTCTTGATAAGTCATAAAATGAATAATTGTAATACATTATTGTGCTTTCCATATAGAATTTATTGTCTTGCATTCATTTCAGCAAACTCATTTTTGAAATCAAGATTTTTACGTATATAATTTGTTTTTAAATAATACTAACACCTAAAGAACTAAATATGTAATTATATACAAGGTATACAGAATTTGAAGATGTTTTTATCAATAATAAATTTATGTGAAAATATAAACAATGAAATTACTTTGTTTTCAAAAAATTATATTTTATCTAAAATACTCATTAAAAGGTAGAATTCAAATTATAATTAGTGAATATAAATACCATGCTTTAAATCACAATCATTTAACTGAATCTTACTAAGTTTTATGAAAATAAATCAATTTATAACTTTACCATTCAAAGTCTAGGTAGTTGCCAGTGGAAAGAATCAGAATCATACATTTTATTACTTGACTTACAAATACAAATTTAAAAGAATATCCTTCAGCTGCATACAAAAGTTGAGAATGCCATGCTAAATTTGTGAGTACCGTCAGAATCACGCATGGGAAACATATAAAAAAGAAAGGCACCCTGGGACATTAGCAGCACAATGTGGTGGAGGGTATTGAAAAAGTACTTACTGTGGAAGGAAAACTTGCCCCAGCTGTGAGGTGACTTCATGAGGGAACTCTTTTGCAGTTCAACACAGTCTAAAGATGCGTGATGAACTTGGGCTTGATTCCAACAGGTATGTCTATCCAGGGTGATTCAGTCTGCTGGGTGGGAATATAGCCAAAGGAGTCCAGGCTCCACTGGAAGTGAAGAGACAGATGGAACTGTGGTTTTTAAGTGATATACAGCAGAATCATCATCTTGAGTAGCAGAAGGGTCCAGGTAACAGAGCTCAACCTCCATAGACAAGCCTGTCAAAACTAGGTGGATGTCAGAGCCCCAGCCAAGTGGGCTTGGCTGCAGGGGGAAGCTCTTGATCCAGAAGGGTTTTGAAATAATGAGGGCAAACCAAAGCAGATGTTTGGATGATTCAGTCCACACAACTACGGAGAGGGAAAAGCAATGGTTCAGAAGGCAAATGATGGGGGTAACATAGGAAGCATACGGACCTATGGTCCATACCACTTCCCAATGGTGTAGATGTATTTTTTGCATGATGAGATTCATTTCTGGTTTTGGTTGAAGTTGACTCTATACAAAAATGTATTAGTGATTATAGGTGAGTGGTGCTCAGGACAGTGTCATAGGAGGGCAGGTTCTTTTCTTTCTTTTTTTTTTTTTTTTTGAGACAGAGTCTCAAGCTGTCACCCTGGGTAGAGTGCTATGGTGTCACAGCTCACAGCAACCTCAAACTCTTGGGCTTAAATGATTCTTTTGCCTCAGACTCCCAAGTTGCTGGGACTACAGGTGCTCACCACAACACCTGGCTTTTTTTTGTTGTAGTTGTCATTGTTTGTCAGGTCCGAGCTGGATTCGAACCTGCCAGCTCTGGAGTATGTGGCTGGCACCCTAGCTGCTTGAACTACAGGCACCGAGGCAGGGCAGGGAAGGCTATTTTTAAATGTACATGTGATATTGTTGGTGAAATAATTTATTATTATGTTAATCCATAAGTCCAATATATCGATGAAGTTTAATTTTTGCCATGATGACATTTTGACCAGATATTTAAGGGAAAATATTGCATAAGACATTATGCAAGTCTTCATTATTGATTTCAGTTGGAAGGATATATGAAATCATTTTGGAAATATTTATTATACATTTTTTTTTTTTTTTTGGAAACAGAGTCTCACTTGTTGTCTAGGCTAGAGTGTCATGGTGTGAGCCTGGCTCACAGTGACCTCAAATTCCTGGGCTGAAACCATCCTCCTACCTCACTTCTGGAGTAGCTGGGACAATAGGTCCCTGCTACACACTGGTCTCAAACTCCTGAGCTCAAGGGATCCTTCCACTGTGGCCTCCCAGAGTGCTAGAATTATAGGCGCGAGCCTCTGGGCCCGCCCACCCTATTCATTACACCTTTTAAGGCTCCTGACACTGCCATTCCATATGCCTTAACATGGGGCCTTGGAACTCTGCAATAACCTTAATATGAATCATTTTTGTGGCAATATTGAACAGGTGAAATGATGTACTACTTTTTAGAATCAAGGATAAAACATATTTCTGTTATGAGACTAATTTGATCCACAGATCTGCTCCATCTGTGAAAATGCAAATTTCTGAATACAAGATTTTGAAAGAAAGAAGAGTACAAAATTGCAGCTAGATAGGAGGAATAAGTTCTAGTGTTCTGTATCACTGATGGAAGACTATAGTTAATAATATATAGTTTCAAATAGGAGGGTATGGAATGTTCACAATACAAAGAAATGATAAATGTTTGAGATGATGAATGTGTGAATTATCCTAATTTGATCACTTACTATACATTATATGTATGGAAACATCACTACATACTCCATAAATGTGTTCAACTATTATATGACAATTTCAAAAAGTTAAATACACAAAAAGACGAAGTATATTTTTCAAAGTCTAGAAAGATATTCTAGATTTTATTTTTACATTCTAAAAATACTTTCAATGCTTTTAGTAATACTGACATTGTACGGGATTTCAAAGAAAAAGGTTTTAGGTTTGGAACTTGGGTTTCAAGGGATTGGCAAGGATAATACAGCATTTAAATGAACAACTTCGTTTTCATGTAATGCATGAGATATATAATCCCGGAGCCACAAAGCCACTTAGTCTTGGGGGTTCTGCACTTTAATAATAAGTATTAAGAGAGTCGGAGGAAGTAGAAATCATTTTTATTGACTTTTTTCACAAAAAGATGCTATGATAAATAATATTTTAGCTCCACGGAGTGATCCAAGCTAGGAAATGACCTCTCCTAGGAAATCACTTTGAGGGAAGATATATTTTGTTGATATTCAGGAAAATACTTTGATTTTAACTGTAGTTTTTAATTTTTTCCTGCTTATACCTTTCAGAAAAGACCCAATATATCAAACTTCTTACACCTTCTTATTTTATTGAAATTATTCTCCCAACAGTCAGCTTAATGAAGTAAGTATTGGCATTATAGGAACATGCTGTAGTGAGTATTTTAAAAATATATTTAGTAGGGTAACTTTAAAAAACACACGCAAATAAATAAAAATAGTTAATTCCAATATCTGACAATCTGAGTAATGAAATGGCATAAAAAGACATGCTGTGCAAATATTTGTTAACGATCCCTTAAAACTTACAGTGGTTATGGCGCCAGCCACATGCACCAAGGCTGGAGGGTACGAACCCGGCCCGGGCCTGCTAAACAACGACAACAACAAAAAAATGCCAGGTGTTATAGTGGGCACCTGTAGTCCCAGCTACTTGGGAGGCTGAGGCAACAGAATTACTTAAGCCCAAGAGTTTGGGGTTGCTGTGTATGTGACACCACGGCACTCTAATGAGGGCGACATAGTGAGACTCTCTCTCTCAAAAAAAAAAAAAATAAAGTTATTTCCCAGCATCACTTTCTCATTGTGATACAAAACACATAACAGTAAATCTACCTTCTTAACAAAGTGTTAAGAATATAGTACAATATTATTAAGTATATGCACATTATTATACAGCAAGTCTCCAGAATTTTTTCATCATGCATGATTGGAACTCTATACCCATTGAACTGGAACTCTCCATTTCTCCTCCCCATGGCTTCTGGTAACCACTTGCTGCATCATTTTTAATAAGTGATCCTTTACTTTTATGTACTTTGAGAATTCTTCAAAAGTGCCTATTCACATTATTAACAATTTATTTTTGTTTTGAATTGGTTTTATTAAATCTTTGAAAGCTTTCCAGGGATGAATAGCCAATTTTTACTTCTTTGTTATCTGGTGGTTTCTGTTACAAAACATGATTTCTAAGAGGCAGTTTTAATAGGAAATGTAATTGGTACATCTTGTACAATCAATTATATTCTTTAATCTCTGCATCTGGCCTCAAGGTAAAGCAGCTAATTTTTCTGTGTGTAAAATGTTTGCTTGGGTATTCCTTGATGTCTATCTGTGCATCATGCCCTTGTCCTCTGCTTGGCTTTCAATACTAGTTTGGGAGATAAAGCTTTTTTTTTTTAGACAGAGATTTGTCTATCATCTTGGGTAGAGTGTCATGTCGTCATAGTTCACAGCAACGTCAAACTCTTGGGCTCAAGAGATCCTCTTGCCTTGTTTTTTTTGTCTTTAGTAAGCAGGGGTAGGAGTCTTGCTCTTACTCAGGCTGGGCCTTCCAGAGTTGGGATTATAGGCATGAGCCACTGTGCTTCGTGAGAGAAAACTACTAACAGAGGTAGTCCACTCGCTGCCTGAATCTTAGGCTTCAGATTGGAAATACAGTGCATATGTGACTTCTTTTATAACAGGCAAAATGAAAAAATGATCCTTCCTTTGAATTGTGGCTCAAAATCACTCTGGGTCAGAATCAATCTGTCTCTACTGGGGATGTTTGTGGTACACTCTTATAAGTAGATGACATAGTACAATTACTGGCTGGGTCACTAACCTTGGGACTGAGGTCTACCTTTATTGCCAGCTGAAATGTGAAAACTGACTAGGATATATGATATATGCAATTTGCTGAGAACCAGCAATTTATATCTGAAGTTTGAACACTCCAGTGTTTCCAAAGATACTGTCTGGTTCTGACACATCACAAAAGTAAAACTGAAGATGGAACAGAAGCCACATAAAATATGGAATGTCTTGTTGGTATGAATATAAGAGAGAGAGAGAGAGAAGAGAGAGAGAGAGACAGAGGGAAGAAAAACATTTAAATACTAGAAATGTGTAACTATGTCCATTAAAATCACTTACCTGTGCTGAATGCTAGTGACTAGTGGCATCCATGTGATAGCAAATTCCCAAATGGAGGGGGACACGTGAGAAGGAATGTGGGTGTCTTCTAATGATGAGAGTCAAAGAGATGAAGACAGTCTTACAACTGCCAGGAATTGTTTTCTGCCAACAACCCAAATGAGTTTCAAACAAGATTCTTTTCCACACTCTCCAGATAAAAGTCCAACTATCTTTGACCCATTGATTCCCATCTAATGAGACCTTGAGCTGAGAACCCCATAGAGCCATGCTGAGCTTCTGACTACAGAATCATGAAGCAATATATGTGTGTTGCCTTAAGCAGGTAATATCAATGACAAAAAGGGGTGGGTCAAATAAATTGAACAGACACATCATCAAAGAAGATGCACAGGTTGAAAATAAGCATAAGAAAAGACACTTAACAGCATAAGTATTAAAGAAATGCAAATTAGAACTATAATAACCTACTAGAACTTCTAGTAGGTAATAAAATTAAAAAGACTAATTCTATTAAATGTTAACAAGGACGTAGAGTAAATGGAGCTATCATAAACTGCTTGTGAGAATGTTGAAAAGAAAAAGAGTAGGCCGGGTGTTGTGGCTCACACCTGTTATCCCAGCATTCTGGGAGGCTGAGGCAGGCTGATTGCCTGAGCTAATGAGTTCAAGAACAGCCTGAGCAAGAGTGAGACCCGGAACTCTAAAAATAGCCCAGCATTGTGGTGGGTGCCTATAATCCCAGCTACTTGGGAGGCTGAGGCAAGAGAATCGCTTGAGCCCAAGAGTCTGAGGTTGCTGTGATGCCATGACCCTCTACTACAGCAACAAAGTGAGACTCTGTCTCACAAAAAAAAAAAGTGCATAACAACATGGGGAAATAGTTTGACGGCTTCTTAAAACATTAAACACTATTGACTAAATGGCCTTGCCAACCCACTCTCAGGTATTTACTCAAGCGGTATGAAAACATATGTCCATACAAAGATTTTCATGAATGTTCAAATTACCTTTGTTTGCAATTGTGAAAAACTGGAGACAACTCAAGTGTTCACCAACAGATACACGTATAGAAAATTGTATAGATACACAATGGTATGTTAGTCAGAAATAAAAATAAAATGAACTAGTAATATGCATAAAATCATCAATGAATCTCAAAATAATTATGTTGAATGAAAAGAAAAATAGAGGACGTACTGTTATTCTACTTATGTAAAATCCTAGAAAATGAAAATTCATCTATAGTGAAAAAGATCAGTAATTATCTGTGCCACATGTTTACATTATAGACAAGAGGAAGCAATTGGTCAGAATCATCTCTGGCCTTGGATCATCACCTCCCAGCCAGCACTGGTGTATGATTAACTGCAGAGACCAGGTTTTGGAGGGATGAGAGCTTCTGACCTAGGTTTCCCATTGGTGCTAAGCTTAGAACTGATGAATTCAATGTCTTCTTCATCATTTGTCCACTTCAGTCCAAGGACTGACCTTGCAGAACTGACCGACAGGAAAATTAATGTCTTAGCTTCAAATCCATCATTGCAGACAATCCATTTTATTAGCTTGTGTATCTCAAGGCAGATCTTTACAACATATGTGAAGGTGACTTTGTTGTTTTGTGCATTAGGTTTTAAATGCTTTTGTAGGAGCACAATATGCAAAAATGAAATAATAGGTTGAAAAGAACAAAAAAGGTGAAAGAAAGAAAATTTGGAAAGAAAAACACATGGTGGTGAATTTCTATATGGAAGGCTATAAATATGTAATTCACTTAAATAAATAACTAAAGTAATAGCATTACAAAGTACAAGATATTTAATTTTTTTATTTATTATTTTTATTTTTTTATTTTTTTTTATTTTTTTGAGACAGAGCCTCAAGCTGTCATCCTGGATAGAGCGCTGTGGCATCACAGCTCACAGCAACCTCCAACTCCTGGGCTTGAGCGAGTCTCCTGCCTCCACCTCCCAAGTAGCTGGGACTACATGCGCCCGCCACAACGCCCGGCCATTTTTTGGTTGCAGCCGTCATTGTTGTTTGGTGGGCCTGGGCTGGATTCGAACCCACCAGCTCAGGTGTACGTGGCTGGCGCCTT
>CAUYRH010004354.1:0-16958 GCA_963574655.1 Perodicticus potto | reverse complement strand
CTCTCCCACTACCAGGAGCTTTGGTGTTTTCTGTATTCTTTTCTGTAAATCAATTCTGTCTTATCACGGATGGGTGGGGGGGGAAATAATGTAATGAAGAATAATAAAATACATGTATTAAAAAAATAAAAAAATAAATAATAATAATATATGCCAGTTATAATAGAGGAAAGTATAAAGTAATATACATACATTTATATATATATACATGTGTGTATATGTATATAAAATAGAATTTTGAGACAAAGTATACATAAACCATAAAAGAGAAGATTTCTATGCATCACTATATTACCATGTAAAAGCTCTTAATAGTGAAAAATCTCTACAGGCAAACTTAGAGCACAACAGTATGGGAGAAAATATCTGCTATAGATAAAACAGGTAAAAAGATCATATCTATAGTCTACAAAGAGTTCTTAAAAATGGATAAATAAATCTCACTTTAGAAGATCTGAAGAGGTAGTATGCAGAGAAGAAACAGATATCCAGTAATCACGAGATGTTCATTGTCACTAGTAACCAAAGAAATGCAAATTAAAACAATAGTCATATTCATGCGTATCAGACTGGCAACAATTTAAAAATTAATATTTAACTGTAGGAAATATGTACTCTCATAAATGTTGGTACAAATGTAAATAGGTATGACATTTTTGGAGCACCATTTGGCAGTACATTTAGAAATATAAAATGTGCATGCCTTTTATGTGAGCAGTCCCACTTTTAGAAATTTCTTGTACAAATATAAACACCTAATAATTCATCACCTGGGGAATGATGACATGAATTGTTACATGTCCAAGCTATGGAGTACGCTTCACTGTTTACAATGAACAAAGTTTTGTACTAACATAGAAGACTGCTTATGGGACACTGATGTATTGGAAAAGTAATTTAAGATACGTGGGTAGCATAATCCCATTTGGGTTATACCATTCCTGTGTTAAAACCGAGACATGACAGGTTCATGTCAAGCAGTCAAGGGTGGTCACCTCCGGAAGAACAATGAGAGGGATGAAGACTTAAAGTTCTTAACATATCTTCTCTACTCCTTGTAATTTCTTATATTAAAATTTTTATTTTATTAATTTTTTGAGATAGTGTCTCACTCTGTCGCCTTGGATAGAGCGCCATGGCATCATGACAGCTCACAGCAACCTTAAACTCCTAGGTTCGAACTATCCTCTTGCCCCAACCTCCCAAGGAGCTAGGACTACAGGTGTCCACCACTATGGCTGGCTGGTTTTTCTATTTTTATTGGAGACTCTTGCTCAGACTGGTCTCAACTCCTGAGCTCAGGCAATCTGCCTGCCTTGGCCTTCCAGAGTCGCTAGGATTATAGGTGTGAGCCACTGCACCTGGCCCTTCTATTAAAATTTTGACAATCCATGTTGATAATTCACAGTGATAGGAAAAACTACCTATTACCCAATGATACTGTTGAGTAAAGGGGGGAAGGGGAAAATGAGTCCACCAGAGTTAGTTCAGTAGAAAATCTAGATAAATAAGATGGCACAAAGGTATCTTTGGGGAGAGAGGGGCTGGCTGGCTTTGCCTCTCAGCTCCTTTGCTGTTTGCTGTGTGATACGGGGGAAGCCCTGAAGCTTGTCTGTGGTCCCCTTAGGTTTTCTGCATTCTACCAGTGGGGCTGACCTACTTCTGCTGGGGGAATGAGCTAGAGAGAAAGAGTGCCAAGAAAAGCTCCTCCTAAGTGGGAAGTGTTACTGTGAGAATGTCCATGAATGAATGGCAGAGTCCAGTGTCTCCAGGGGCCACTGCTGTATGAGGGAGACTCTTTGTAGAAGCTGAACTGTGAAGCATGCACCCTGGTGAGAAGTCAAGTGGGATAAAATAAATAAAGCATGAAAGACCACATGGCGTGGTAGAGGAGAAGTGTGTGTGTGTGAGAACCTATCTGAAACAGTACAGGAGAACGTGTTAATACAGCATAATGAACAGGATGCTGAATACTAAGGAGGAACTTGAGGTTTGAAGTAGCCTGGAGCAATTAGATTTGGGGAGTAGGAGGAGGGCGAATAGGCCTGTGTGAGTGTGGGGATGGGGCGGGGGTTGTGGAGAAGGCGCATTGAGCAGCTTCGTGTCCAAGTTCAAAGAGAGTCTAGAAAGGGAAAATAAAATCCCCATTTGACTCAGATGTGGTTCATTTTCTGAGGCAATGTCAAGAAGCACAGATCAAATCTAGCTTGACACCATCCGATAGAGAACTCAACAGTCTCTAGGAGCTGGAGCTGAGCTGCGGCTCAGCTAATGAGAAATCACCATCCTCTGCCAGTGCCTCGGGGCCCATCTCTTCCTCTTTGGCAAGCAGGATACAAAGAGAGCTCAAAGCCCAGAGGGGACCTGGAAGGTCACCCAGAGCATTCATTTTGCAAACTCCCTACCAGGCCTTTCCAGAAGACAGACGAGCACGGTTTCACAGTTTTGCTAGAGTCCCAGCCAATGGCTTCGTGCTTTGGCCTGGGGTAGGTTTTAATGAAACCTGAAGAATACCTCACACACGGACCTACCATTGGCAGCAAGGAAGAGGGGGAGATGGGCCAAACACAGCCGAGCTGTATCCTTTCGTTTATTTTCTGGGTGTGAAAGGAGCGATTGTAAAATACAGATGAAATGAGGAGTTCAGATTCAGAGCTCCCAGCATAAACATTTGGGTCTGTATTAAGTTCGGCTCTGAGCAGCAGACACATTCAGACACACAGTAAACCCATTGTTCTGTGGATGTTTGTCCATTTCAGTGGTTTAGCCTTTAGAACCTCCAAGTGGAGGTTATGTCGTGTCCATTATGTCCTTTATAATATGTTAAACATTTCTTGAACTGGTCCCCTTCTCACCATCACCACTGCCACCATTAATGAGTGCAGAGTTCATCACAACAGCATTGTATGTGATCCGTTTCCAGGCAGGCCCCCTGCAACCCATTCAACACGGTGCCCAAGTCTGCTTCCCAGACTCCAGCTGTTTATCCCTTCACTGCTCCGGATCCTCCAGTGACATTTGGGGCCTTCTGTCCTCTCCCCACCCCCCACTTTCTTGTCTTAACGCCTCTTCCCACTTTATATCGTCTCCTGATTCAATGCTATCGCTAACCCAAGACTATTTATGGTTCTTCAAATATGCAAACCTCCGTCTTGTCTTTATGTCTACAATACCTTTTTTGCTGATAATGGTTTGTCTCAAGACTCTGCTCTGCCAAGGGTCACCTCTTGTAAGTGCTCCCTAGCCACTCTGTGTTTCCATATGCCTTGGAAGCACGTGAGATTTACATCTGTCCCATCACCTGCACGCCATCCTAACTGGCTAGATAGTGGTCTGTCTCCTTCACTCACCTGGAAAAGGTAAAAGTCATGTAGTTCTGTCCATTGCACCTTGCAGAGTGCCTGGCGCATATTTGGCGCTCTGTGAACGTGGGATAGGAAAGAATGAAGGCGTATGTTTTAAACTGTCTCTCCCTCCCCAGTTTGTCAACATGTGTATGTGGGTCTCTGTTTTGCTTGATAGGATATGAGTCAAGCTGCACTCAGCCCACTGTGTTCTCAGAAACAGGGTGAGAATGAGTAAGATAAGGGTGAGGATGGGTAAGGATGATGTTGGGGTCATATATAAGTGAGGTGAGGACTCTGGCCACGGATCCCATAACATTAAGTAGCTTCCTACTGTGTCTCCCTGGCGTGTTCATGAATTAAAACTCCTGTGTTTTGTTCCAGGTCAGCTGTTGCCAGCAAACCGCAATACACCGAGTCCCATTGACCCTGACACCATCCAAGTTCCAGTGGGCTATGAGCCAGACCCGGCAGACCTTGCCCTCTCCAGCATCCCTGGCCAGGAAATGTTTGACCCTCGTAAACGCAAGTTCTCTGAAGAAGAACTGAAGCCGCAACCTATGATTAAGAAAGCCCGCAAAGTCTTCATCCCTGACGATCTGAAGGTAAATTGGAACTGGTAATCAGGGTTTGGGCGAAGGCAGAGTGGGACGAAGATGCTAATTAAATGAGTGACCCCCAGGAAGAGCACATAAGCTAATGCGTGAAGGACTTGTGATTTCTGGTACTGTTTCATGGCATGGGACTGTAGGCAAGTTGCTTCCCCTCTGGGTGTCTTCTGAAATATGCTTTTGTGTCTTGATACTGAACAGAAATAAGGAGAATAGTGAAATTATTGGAGTGATTTTTAAGGCCGTGAAGGAAGCAAGCATGTGACTGTCTGCCAGGTGACTCATGGCAGCCTAATAAAGTACAACCAGGATCTTTCCAGGATGGAAAGAGAGAGAAAGTTATTTGGAAAAGGGCATCTGGATTTCATAGGGTTACAAGGGTTACGTTTCTTTTGGGAATTTGTTGGTAATTAACTGCTGCCATTTTCCTTTGGGCCTTGGGGAAAAAACCACCAGAGACAGGACCCTCCCTCCAGATTGCCAGCCTTGAAGGACCAGGGTGGGATTTTGTGAAGGAAGCTGGTGAGTTCCCTGACCCCCTGTTGACATCACTTCCTGTCTCAAGTAATGCTCACTTGAGTATCCCAGAAAACGTTAATTCTCGGTTGGTTTTCTCCATTATGTTGAAGCAACACATTGTTTATAAAGGGAAATAGGTTTACCTTTGAAGGTCAAACACAACATAAATGATACATTAAACTGAGATTTTCTTTTTTTCCAAAATGATGCCATGTCTGCAAAGATGAAAATGGAACCATTTTTGGCCATTGCTTAGAGCTCTTTGAGTCTGTGCTTCTTTCAATCACACGGACAGTAGAGATATTAAGGCAGTGGAGCCAGGCATCGTTAGCCCTCTCCTAACATCTGACCCCCATTTCTCAATCCTGAATATGGTTACTGTGGAGAGACACTCTTAGGTAAGGAAAATGGGAATTATCTGAACTGATTTAGACCATGTGCTCCTGCTTTTCACGTCTGGAAGGGACTCCAAAGGCAGAAGTACCTGGCAGATTTAAATCACTGCTGACATCCGCATGCCTGAGAGTACCTTACTTAATTAATGCAGAATGGGAAAAATGTCAGGGCTGAGAGGGACCTTAGAGATTCCTTAGTCCAAAGTTTTCACCTTGCAGTTGAAATGGAGAAGCAGAAAAGTGAAGTAAGGTCAACTCTGTCTGTTCAAGGAAGCCCCAGCCTGGCTCCCAAAGGTGGTTTAAGGTCTTATTTAACTTCCAGAAAGGTCTTGGCAGCGTGTTGGCCCTAACAGGGATATCAACAGGGGCCTTTGGTGACAGATCAAGAGCTGTCACTCTGAGAAGCACAAAAGGAAAGTGCATGGTAAGAAACTCCAGAAAATCTAACCGGTCAAGGTGTCTGGTTAGACTGAGTGGGAGTAAGAAACGGGCCCAGCTTGGACCCGGGGCAGTGAGGGACTTTGCTTCATGGGATTGCTTTTTGTAGCCTGTGTTCTTAGCAGTCCAATTCTTTGTGTATTTTGGAGTCTTCTCTCTTAAACTAAACTGAGAAGCTGTTCACCTGGATTTCCTCTTTAACAGAGGGTGGTTTGAAAGGATTTTGCTCAGTAGTAGACAGACCTTCCAGGCAGACCTTCGCAAAGTCTCCAGATTTACCTGTTCAAAGCCAAGAGCAAGATTACTTATTGACCCCAGGTAACCATGGCAACAAAGAGTCCGTGAAAACCCTATCTGTTCTAGAATCATACACATTATTGCCATTGTGGCCAGGCCTGCCCTTTGCACGTGGTGGACGAGGAATGGGCAGTAACTCTTTCCTGCCATGTCCTTGGTTTTGTTTTTTTTCAGTGGTTGAGTGAAGGCTCCAGCCACAGACCAGGTGCTGGTGTGAAGCAGGAAGCAGAGCTGACCCATGTTTCTCCCTCCGGCAGAGGGGACTGAGCTAGGGGTGGGTGGGAGAGAAAGTGTCTCTGGCCCCCCAGTGTTAGATGAGCAAACCCGTTCAATGCAATGGCCCCTGGAAAGCATGGATTGCCCCACGGTAGCCTGAACTTCCTCTCTGGAGCCTGTCTTTGGGGTAGCGTGCGCCCCAAGGAGAGTTAAGGGATGATATACTGGGATTCCTAGCCAAAAAGTTTCACCATCTTGATTTATTCAGCTGCTTGACAAATATTTTTTAGTGCTAGTGCATGCCAAACCCTATTTCAGGGGCTGGGATACCAAGGTGAGCCAGTATCAACCCTTCCTACCCTCAAGGCAGTTCCAGTCTGGTGAAAAAGAGGGAGGGAGGACCTTGGAGAGGGGCAGGGCTGTGTGGGTCCTTCCTTGCTGGGTGGGGGCGACTGGGTAGCCAGAGGGAGTCAGCACCTGTGGGAGGCAGAGGACAAGGGGCCAGGGTGTGGAGGGAGGGTGCAAGTGTATCAGCTCTATTCAAGATGCTGTTTCCTCTTGCCCCCAGCCCTCTGTGTGACAAAGGGAGGCAGGCTGCTGTTCCTGGAACGGGACACTCTTCTCCCATCCTTCCTGCCTTCTGCATCCACCCCTGCTCCCAGCTCCCCTCCCACCTGAGAGGTTTGCTTTGCATTCCACACCTTTGCTGGCTCATCTGCGTGTGTGGACAGGTGAGGCTAGGAAACAAAGGCACTTTAGAAGTGAGAGAGCTCTAAGAGATGAAGTTGGCTATTACCCTCAGGTCAGCTGGTGACTCTGTGGTCCTTAAGACCTGGTTGGTGTTGTCCCAGACCACCTGGTCTATGGCGTGTGGTGGGACCCCAATCCCTCCCCGCCACGTATGCACAGTTTCTGCAGTTTCCCAGGGGTGTGTTCTGTCCTTCTCCCCTGGGCTCTGTTCACCTGTATGTAGGTTCCTCATCCTTCCTAGGTCGGCCCTTCTTTGGCATGTCCTTAGAAGCCACACTCCTGGGCACATTAACAAGTCCCACAGACTCACACTCTGGAGAGAGGGAGTGCAATCGGGGCTCCCACCAAATTAACACTAACAACTTCAATCAGAACTAGAGGCTTCCCTGCTGCGGTTAACATGCCTTTGGGTCCCCTCACTGTTGACCTGGCATCACTGACTCTCCTGGCCCCTCCCAGCTTCTCCCCTTCCTCATGCTTCTCTGCTCCCTTTCAGAAACACAAATGACAAATTCTGTCAACCACCGCACACCTGCCCAAGCTTGCTCTTCCAAGCATTCTTCAAAGGACAGCCTCCTCCCTCAGAAGAATGCTGGAACCAGCTATTATGAAGATCATTTTTTTTCACCCTGGTACATATTATTATGAAACATATAGAAAGCTGGGGGTGCTTTATTAAAGATGACAGTACCAACTTGTGAAGGGCAGGCAGGAAGTGCCTGCAGACACTTTGCATCCCACACTTTCTGTCTTCTGGCAGGGCAGATATCTGTTGAGGGTAATAGGTCTGCGCGTGGGCCACTGAGCTTCGACCTTCCTTGCAGCCTTGACCCCAGCCCATGTGACCCCCTCCAACGCCAGCTTCCCCTTGGAATCCTGGCAAGGGTGAGGACTGGCCTCAGCTGCTCCTTCTGGGGGGCATGTGACTGCAGGTATTAGGACTGGGAGATTTACTATAGCATGTTCCTGGAAAATGGAATCACCACATTCATCAGGTGGTACCATCAATGAATTGGGAAGGTCTAAAATAAGATTCAACATTTCTTAGTCTTCCTAGGAAGCTTTTCCTTTCTTTCGGTGGGGGGCAGAAGGGATGGAGGAATAAGGAAGGATTGCTTTTATACCGACCACTGTGCGATATTACTGAGGCTAAGGAAGGCCTAGAGAACAGTCAAACAGGAGATCACAGTATAGGGTTAAAATGCTAATAGCCACCAATGTGAGTGCATGGATTAGTGGCAAGTTAGAGGGATTACTTTTAATTTTTGTTTTTAATTACCAAAGTGTACATGCCCATTCTATAACATTCTAAGAGTTCTGAAGGTTCCCCTCTCTTTTCCCTCTTTCCTCCAGAGACACTACTTTTGTAGCTTGGTATAAATACTTATGGGCTGCTTTTGATGAATATATAACATTACGATTTTTTAAATTTATTGTTTTTGAGACAGAGTTTCACTTTGGCATCCTGACTACAGTGCTGTGGCATAATAGCTCACAGCAACCTCAAGTTCTTGGGCTCAAGCAATTCTCTTGCCTCAGCTTTTCTATTTTTAGTAAAGACAAGGTGTCATTATTGCTCAGGCTGGTCTTGAACTCCCAGAGTACTGGGATTATAGGCATGAGGCACCATACCTGACCAATAGTATGATTTTTTTTTAATCAAACTGGGATGAGACCGTACATACTTGTCTGCAAATTGCCATTGTTCCCCACCCACATTGTGATATATCATGAACATTTTCCTGGATCTGCTGGGTCGTTACATCTAACAGCTGCAGAATATCCCTTTGTAAGACTTTATATGATAATGTGATTATGAACTATCCTACATGTGATTAGTTTGTCCCCCTTTTTTTCTATTACAATGTTGCTGTCAACATTTTGTGCCTGTGTCTATGTGGACACATATGAAGACAGCTGTGGGGTTCAGTCCTAGAAGAAGAGTTGCAATAGTAAGGCATTTAAATGGTTGAAAGATACTGCCAAATTGCCTTCCAAAAATATCATACCAGCTTACATCAAAAAAAGCATGTGAGGGCCCATAGAAGGAAAAGGTTCTCAAAATATAATCTTCAGCAAAGAGAGTAGAGAAAGTTGGAAGGTGATTTAAGGTGTGAGGCAAGCCTCTTGCTTTCCTTCAGCCTGTGATTTCTACCTCGTTGGGCACATACTCTGCTGTGGGCAGAGAGGAAGGACCTGTCGGGACAGGTTGGTCCCTGCTCCAGGAGGGAAGCTGCAGCCCCTGGACCATTCTCTCTGACACGCAGAGCCTGGAAAGGAAGGGGACACAGTTGAGGAACTGGGCTGGTGCCTCAGCCCAGCCGTGGAGGCTGCCAGCGCCCTGGCTGACACTCAGCTTTGCTGAAATCTAATATCTTGTTTCTTTTTCCTTCTGTAACTAATGAGCAGGATGACAAGTACTGGGCAAGGCGCAGAAAGAACAACATGGCGGCCAAGCGCTCCCGCGACGCCCGACGGCTGAAGGAGAACCAGATCGCCATCCGGGCGTCGTTCCTAGAGAAGGAGAACTCGGCCCTCCGCCAGGAGGTGGCTGACTTGAGGAAGGAGCTGGGCAAATGCAAGAACATACTTGCCAAGTACGAGGCCAGGCATGGGCCCCTGTAGGACGGCATTTTTGTGGGCTGGCTTCTGAATAGATGGACAGTTCGTTTCCTGTCTGATAGCACCACACCCAAACCAACCTTTCTGACATCAGCACTTTACCAGAGGCATCAACACAACCCACTCCCATCTCCGTGTGTGTGCGCGCGTGTGCGTACATGTGTCGTGCTCATGTGTGTGGTCAGCAGTGTGTGCGTGTGCGTTCCTTTGCACTTGCCATTTTAAGGTAGCCCTCTCAACGTCTTTTAGTTCCAAAAAAGAAAGGTGCCATGTTTTTACTAGACTTTGGAGCCCTCACCCTTCCTCTCCGCTCCGCCCTTTCCACGTGGCTTCGTGTTCGAGCTCACCTCCTCTTCTTCCGGGACTCTCTGCTTGGATTCACCAAGAAGGGCCCTGGTAAAATAGTGGGTGTCAGTTTCTAAGAGCACCAGCTCTTGTTTCTGTTTAGTCTGTAAGTTCCCATGCTAATAAGGTGCACAGGATAACGTAGCACTACACTGCAGCCCTGTTCCTCTATAGGTTGCTTTCCTCTTCTGTTCCCGTTTGGTGATCATTGTCTTCAAATTTAAAGTGCTGTTTAGATTTATTAGATCCCATATTTACTTACCGCTATTTCTACTAAGTTTCCTTTTCAATTCTACCAACCCCAGATAAGTAAGAGTACTATTATAGAACACAGGGTGTGTTTTTGCACTGTCTGTACTAAAGCAATAATCCTATTGTACGCTAGAGCATGCTGCCTGAGTATTACTAGTGGACGTAGGATATTTTCCCTACCTAAGAATTTCACTGTCTTTTAAAAAACAAAAATTAATGCATTTGAGCATGACCAGAACATCCCTAGCATAAGGAAGCAGAGGGAAATGGGAGGTCTAAGAATGAGGGGTTAACTTACCAGTACATGAGCCAAAAAAATGCGTCTTGGACTCGCCTTTGACATTGATATGTTCAGTTTTGTTGTCTCCCCCCCTCCCCTACCCCCTCCCAGATCCACTTTTCTAGATAACTTTTTCCATATCCCTCTTAATATTCAAAAACAAGTCATTTCCTTAAGATTCAGTTTCCCCCTTTTTTTTTTTTTTTTTTGGTAATATATATATATTTTTGTGAAATATACTTTGCTGTTTAAAAAAAAAAATCAGTTAATTAAGTTGAACCAATGTTTTGTAAGACCTCTTTTCCTAGTGGTGTCACTTTTGAATGCCTCATAAATTAATGATCCCGGCGCTTATGTTTTTTCTTCTCTGTTTGCTTTTGAACGTATGTGCTCTTATACAGTGGACTTCTGAAAAATGAATGTAAAAGACACTGGTGTATCTCAGAAGGGGATGGTGTTGTCACAAACTGTGGTGAAATCTGATCAATTTAAATGTTTACTATAGACCAAAAGGAGAGATTATTAAATTGTTTAATGTTTATACAGAGTAATTATAGGAAGTTCTTTTTTGTACAGTATTTTTCAGATATAAATACTGACAATGTATTTTGGAAGACATATATTATATATAGAAAAGAGAAAAGGAGAACGATTCCGTGTTTTAAAATTATATAGCAAAGATATATATTCACCAATGTTGTACAGAGAAGGAGTGCTTGGGGGTTTTTTGAAGTGTTTAATATTTTAAGCCTATCGCTGACACATCAGCATGTTTTCTGCTTTAAATTAAAATTTTATGACAGCATCGAAGTTTGCCGTGACGAATCCCGCCCTGCAATGTAGAGGGAACGTACTTGTTTCCTATGAGGCCTCAGAGAGGAGTCAGTTAACATCACCCAAAAGCACAAAATGGATTTTAGTCAAATATTTATTGGATGATACAGTGTTTTTTAGGAAAAGCATCTGCCACAAAAATGTTCACTTCAAAATTCTGAGCTCTTGGCATGGAGCGTCACTGCCAGTGCCCCAGACAGCTCTGCTCTCGTCTGGGGGGCCCGTGCCTCTTGCGCATTACGAGCTGATGTCAGGGCTGTGCGTGTGCTTGGCAACTGGGTAGATGTTTTGACTTTAAGATGATTGTTCTTTGTTTCACTTCAGTTGTATAACGTCACGAGATTTCTGCTCTTTGGGCAAAGACACATTCTGTGCTAGATGAAAATGCCCTTCCTGGATGGGATTTTCTAGATTCGTGCCCCCAGAATATCTAATTTGTTAATAAGCTGGTGGTCTCCTTGTCAGGGTCAGTCCGTTAGCAAGGCTTCTCTCATAGTGTCACAGTCTTGGAAAAGTGGACCAGTAGGCTATTCCTCTGAGGAATTCATTTTGTCCCAGGCTACAGATAATAGCAGGAGATGGGGGAGTGCTGGAATGGGAATACCTTGTTCAAGTGAATAATTTTACAAAAACAAAACCCTTTGGCAATCTTAAGCAGAAGGGAATAAGAGATGTTCAGTGAGAGACCCAAGTGGACACGGGGTTGGCCTTTTTACAGGCGAAGAGGCTAATTGCGGCCTTGTTAAACGGCAGTAGTCATTAAAATCATTATGTCTTTCTGTGGAAAAGTGTTGGAGGATTGTGCCACGGGCCATCTAAATTTATGACAGTATCAAATGGTAGCTGAAAAACAAAACATGATATTTGAGCACTGCTCTTTCTTGGAATTAGATGTTTATGTCAAATGAGTATCACAAGTATTTTCTGCAGAAGAAATAAAAAGATCATAATCAAACTTACTTTATTGTGTGCCAGGAGAGGTTTTCAGAAACCTACCTCGTCTTAAATATTTAAACGCTTGGGAGTCTGTACAGGTGCCTTATATGCAGGTGACCCTCATGACACACACACATGAACACCACTCCTGGATGGGCTGCCCGTGTGTCCATGGCAGTTGCTAGGAGGTGGGGCAGATGTATGAGTGGGAAGCCACCGCCTGACGTGCAGGGACGTAAGCCAACCCAGGTCAAGTGAGACCCTGCAGACTGCAGCTCTTATCAGAGTTCTATTGTCATTTTTTTCGCTTTTTCATCTTAAGCATCTTCCAGAGATTAATTATTTGGCTATTAAAAATGAATCCAAGTCATATAGTGCTGACATCATGTAGACACAATTTGGAATGAGCAGCATAGGACTTCCTGGTTGGGTCCCGTTGTGGTTTTCCTATTTTGGCCAAGGCAAAAATTGACTTGCCTATCTTTCTGTTGGTACTATGCCTTGAGAAGGTGCTTAGGGGATGGGAGGGCTATAAATGATCACTTCTTCTTCTTGAGAAAGTGGCCACTGTGGACCATACAGAAACCACATTAGGCAAGATTGTGACAGGCCTTTTGTCTTCAACACAACAGGGCTCCCTCCAAACAAAAGGACCATTTGTTTGAGGATAGTGCGGATGGAATTCTTGACATCAAGTGGGTGGGAAGCTGAACTAGAGAACCCAGAGGTTCCTTCTAACCCACTGGTTTGTGGGGAAACTCAACAATACTTCCCAATGTACACACAGAATGTCAAGAGTCTGTTTTCAGAAGAGCCAAGAAGAATTGTAAGTGGCGCCCTCCCCGTACCCCAGGTTAAAACAACAGATATTCTATAAAATGGAAAGTTATACTTCGCCTTCTCTAGTAATTCATCTGATTTTCCTCTGATGTTCTTTTTTAGGAAAACTCAAAACGTTGCCATAGTTGGTGAGAGCGATCACAAGGCAGGCAGGCTTGGCCTGCTTGTATGTGTGGTGGGTGGAGACCTGGATTTGGCACTGGGGACAGCACCCTCCAGGTGCCTAAGACTAGATATTCTGCCCTCCACATGGTGGGCGCCTTCAGCCCCAGTCTGCTGCTCTTCCTGCCAAGGGCTCTTAGGTACCTCCCACTGTTGAGGTCAAGGTCTCCTCCATGGTTTTTCTACAATTAATGATGTCATTTAAACAATGAATAAAGCCTTACATGAACCAGATTTAGCAGCTAAAGTCAATATGTTTCGCGGGGGGGCCGAGTGTGTGTGTTTGTGTGACTATTTATGGTGACATAAAATCTTTAATTTTTGAGCACCTTGCCAAACACAACAATAATCTATTATCCTTCTGGCAGCACCACAAAGATCGCATCTGTTACACAGGTACAAGTTGACATGAGGTTAGTTTAATCGTACACCATGATATTGGTGGTATTTATGCTATTAAAGTCCAAACCTTTGTCTGTGATTCTTAATGTTTAATAAACTTTGAATTTTTTCCTTTCTTTCATGTATTTTTGTTAAGAGTCAGCTAGCAGTTGGATTCTGTTCATACATCAATAACCAAGAGACCATTTATAGAGGTTAATTGCATGGATGATAAAATGATGCTCGTATATAATTAGTAATAAATTAACATTTATTGAATACTTACGTGCCAGACACTGTACTAAACACCTACATGGAATATTTTATTTACTCCCATATCAACCTTACAAGGCAGTGACAACTGTTATCCTCATTTACAGAACAGAAAACTGAAGGTTGGGGGTTAGACAGCTTACCTAATGTTAATGTAGGTAGCAGCGGCTGAGATGAATTCTGATCCGCTGAATGGACATCGAGAGGGGTGGTTCCCAAAAGCTAGTCCAGGAACTGTTTTCATGTTGGATATATAAATGTAATATGGGACATATTATAGGAGTATAGATCCAGCAACTTGGAATCAGTAGATCTGGGATGGGGCCCAGAAATCTGAATTTTTAAATGCTTTCTGCTAACTCCCCTATGTGGCTGAGTAATTGCAGTCAAGGACTTACAGACTTGGCTCCAAGTTTGAGTTCATGACCCTTGAGGGGATCCGTGCAGTAGCTTCAGATATTCCATAATTACCTGAAATTGTCTGTAACTTCTTTGCACAGACACATATTTATTTTGTGTCTAGAAGACTCATAGCTTTTCCCCCTTGCCCTAAATGAATTTGTGAGGGAAGATGTAATAAAACTCCTGATTGGTAAGAAAGGCTGGTGTACAGCAGTGTTGCCCAGGCCCAGGGGCTCCGCAGCTCTAGCCTAGTGAGAAGGGAGCTTCATGGTGAACAACACAATTCTGCATTCAAATCTGTCACCTAGCAGGTGTGTGACCTTGAGCAGCTTTTAAACATATTCAGGGGTGTGGGGAGAACTAATAACAAATGCCTGGTTCCTGGCACGTCACGGCCCTCGGTGACCAACTGCATAGGGGACAGGAAACCCTCTCTGGTTCACAGTATGGAGCAGGGTGGCTGATGTGAGGGAATCGGGGATGTCCTCCTGGAGATGTCCTTTCATGGTCTGACTTGGATTGTAAACTACCACTGGCTGTGGGTACAAGGTCAGGGCACCCATCACTTGGCTTTAGATGGAGCCATTACACGTTAGGGTTCAGCTTTATTTCCATCATCAGACACCTTTCTCAGAAAAGTAGGCATAGTGCCTTTAAGATCATTTGGGGACAGCTGATTGCATATTTGTAAGTTAAGATTCTTTGGAGGCAACCAATTGTATATTTGGCATCTTCCATAGCTCTTAGAGGAAATGGCTTTTCATGGCTGGAGAGTATTTGGACTCTAAGATGGCATAAAGGCAAACACTGTGGATGCCCAATCGTGCTCAAGCCCTCGGACTCTGGGGCCTGTCACATGCTGCCTGGGCAGGGCAGCTCTTTCATCCACATTTAAAACATCACTAACCACTCAACCAACAATCCCGTCTCTTCAAAGCATATGAATTCAATTCCTTCTTTGAAAATCATTGGCCTTGAAGTCTCTTTGGACATCTTCAGCCAGGAGCTGGGTGAGAAGTATTGAAATCTCTCGTGGTCAGGAAATGACCTCTTGGTAATACATCAAAAGAACTTTTTAGAGGAGAAAGTTCCCATCAAAGGTAGTAAGCGTCCTCACCCCTCTGGTCTTTGAGTCGGTGAAAACTCAGGTCCAAAGCCCTCTGTCTCTGACAATGTCTCACCCTGCAAAGCCTGGCACAGGAGCCACTGTGAAGAGCTGTCACGGAGCCCTAAACCTGTACCTTCCACAGCTCAGTAACCCTTTCACTACAAACAGGTACTATTATTATCCTTGTTTTGCTGGTGAAGAAGCAGGCTTATGGAGATGAAGTAATCAGAATTGAAATCTAGACCGAAGCCTGACTCCAGAATTTGACAGGAGTAGGAAGCATGTCAGAGGTTTAGCAAACCCATGTTCACTCCTTTTGGACACGACCTACACCACCATGTCCAGCCTTCCTTGCATTTAGTGTGGCTATGCAACCATTTCGTCCAGTGGGATACAAGCCACAGTGACCACACAGGCCTATAAACATTGCACCTGACACAAGGTGGAGAAAATGGAGACTAAAGGAAGGAACCCAGGCCCCCAAGTCACAGAATTGTGGCATAAGGAAAGACAACATTTCTCTGGATCCAACCACTGAGGGTGAGTTTTTACGGTGGCCAGCCTGCTCTAATAGGACAGTCTTCTGAAGCCCAGTGTCTTTATTTGAGTTCTAACATCTTTGCCAGACCCTGGCTTCTGGTTGGAATCCAGGTTCATCACCTCTTACACACATGACTTTGATGTTTGCCCAGCTTGTGACCAGAACCCCCAGCCTGGTTCTGCTCAGCCTGTTCGATGGGATCCTCAGAACATCACCACCTACACCTACCATGTGTTTCAAGTTGTCGGGCAATTGAACACCGTCCAGAGCTGTCCAGCTGCCCTCAGGGGGGTCAGCATCTACATCCAGATGAGCTTCCCTACTCTTCATCCTCTCCAAGCTCAGATTCTCTCCCTGGCCACTCAGCCCCTCTCCCCCAACCCCAGATATTCAGGTACTCACCTAGAGATGAGGCCTACCATTTCTCAGGGCACGGGTCTTCTGATTTTTTGTTATTGTTGTTGTTGTTCACGTACTCCCTGAAATTATTTTTAAACCATGAACCCACATTGTACATTATAAAGTCGACATTTAAAATGTCTCATTGCAAGTTTGAATAGTTAACAAAGGATGTAATAGCTGCTCTAAATATTGACATTTAAAACAAAACTATGATCTGGAAACTTTTTTTTTTTATTATTTTTTATTTATTTATTTTTTTGAGACAGAGCCTCAAGCTGTCACCCTGGATAGAGTGCTGTAGCATCACAGCTCACAGCAACCTCTAATTCCTGGGCTCAAGTGAGTCTCTTGCCTCCGCCTCCCAAGTAGCTGGGACTAGAGGGGCCCGCCACAACGCCCCGCCATTTTTTGTTTGCAGCCGTCATTGTTGTTGTTTGACGGGTCCAGGCTGGATTCGAACTCGCCAGCTCAGGTGTACGTGGCTGGCGCCTTAGCCCGTTGAGCCACAGGCGCTGAGCCCTGATCTGGAAACTTTACATCATCTTTTGTATTAACCTGGAAGGAGATGGAACACAGTCTTCTTAGTAAAGCACGAGAATGGAGAAGCAAGAATCCAATATACTCAATTCTAACATGAAGGCAGTAGATGAGCTAATACAAGGTGGGGGTAGGGGAATGAGGGATCAGGGAGAGGGGAGGAGGGAGGGAGGGGGGTCACCATGTATGACACACCCCTTGGGGGTGGGACACAATCATAAGAGGGACTTTATCTAACAAACGCAATCAGTGCAACCTAATTCTTTGTACCCTCAATGACTCCCCCCACAAAAAATGTTTTTAATTACTATCAACTCTTTTTATTTTTTTTATTTTTTTTTTTAAATACATGTATTTTATTATTCTTCATTACATTATTTCCCCCCTCCCACCCGTCCGTGATAAGGCAAAATTGATTTACAGAAAAGAATACAGAAAACACCAAAGCTCCTGGTAGCGGGAGAGATTTCAAG
>CAUYRH010004353.1:0-21576 GCA_963574655.1 Perodicticus potto | reverse complement strand
TTCTTCGAGTTATCCCAGAGCTGTCTGAGAAAATGATCCGTTTTTGCCTTCCATTTCTCTTCCTCTTTGGAAGTTTGGGAGCATTCAAAAGCTTTGTCTTCCATGTCAGAAATCCTTTCTTCTGCTTGCTCCATTCTGTTGCTGAGGGATTCTACTTTGTTTCTCAGATCTTTAAGGGCTGAAACTTCTTGTCTCAGTGTGTCAGAATCTTTGGTCATTTGGTCTTTGAATTCCTTGACTTCTTGAGACAATTTTTGAAATGCTCCCAGAAATTCTATTCCATTTTTTCCTCTATTTCATTGATCTTGTTTGCAATCCAAATTCTGAATTCAATTTCTGACATCTAAGCCATCTATTTACACGTAGGATCATCATTTGTGTCTGCCAAATTGTTCCTTGGGGGTGTTGATCTACTCTGGTTGTTCATGTTTCCAGAGCTTTTCTGCTGATTCCGCCCCATATTTATTTTGGACCGTTTGGCTGGGTGAGTAGGTAAGGATAAGTTGGGTTGGGGGTTCTAGGAGTAGTGATTGACCAATCCTTTGCCTGTAAGCTGGGACTGGTGTTTGTACCTTTTCCCCTAGAGTTTTGCCAAACTGTACTTTGCTGCTGCCTGCGAAACTGGGGGCCTTCTTGATGTGGTGGGGTTAAATGGCTCTGTCTTATTTTCAGCTGGTCTCTGTCTTACCCTAGAGAGTCAGTTACTCTGTGTTGGAATCTGAGCTGTGGAGAAATACCAGCAGTTAGGTCACCACGCCCCCCACAACAATTCCACAACAATTGGAAAAGGAAAATCAAGCCTTCCCACTACCACACATCCAGTGTACCACATTGGAAAGTCCTCGGTTGATTGGCCCAGTTGAAGAGGTCCCAATCAATTGTCCCAGCCAGTGCCAACCTCAAATCAAAGAGTTGAAAAGTCTCTGATAACTAGATAGCAGGAGTCTGCTAGCAGCTTTAGTATAACTTGCTCCAGGGTTCTGTGAGCTCAGGAGGGCCCCCCAGCCAGTAAATTAGTCTGGGAAGGTTGATGCCTCCTTCTCCGCCTTGCCCCTCTGTCACACCCAGTCTCTAGTAACCCTGCGGGGCTGTGATCCAGTTCCCCCCAGTAAGCAGATGCTCTAGAGGTTTGCGCCTGCCTAGGTCCCAAGGGGCTCTGTGGCTCCTCAGCCAGTCCACCAGTTATGTCGGTATTGGCAGGGGGGGAGGTGAGACCTGACAACCTAGGTACTTGATAGGGGCTGGGGTGATTCACTCAGCTCCAGCCCTGTCCCTGATTAATGTTGCTGATACAACAGAACAAGTTCGCAGAATTTCTGCCCTGGGGAAGAGACACTGAGCTGCTAATAGTCCTGACTCAGTCTGTGAGCTTCAGCCCTTTGTCTCAGCTGTCATCCCCTGAGGCCCAGTTGCGGCTGAAACTTGGCAAAGCTTTCTCAGCACTCGCTCGGTGCCTCAGGGGACCACCTCTCCACTACAGCCTCCTCTCGGCTCACTTTCCTCTCACTACTCCCGAGCCGGGAAAACAGCACAGATCAGCAACAGCCCATGCCCTGTCCACACCCCTTGAGAAAATGTCCAAGAATCTGGACTCCATGGGGGACAGACCTCTAGATCTCAGGGTGACAGTGGAGGGGAGTTCCCGGAGTTCCAACTTACAGGTAGAGAATATATAGTTTTATACAGTTTTATGCCTGGCAGGAGAGTGCCGTGGCACCCTAGTAGGGGAAGGAGGTCCGGTTTTTAGAGGGTCTCTCCCATGAGGTAGAGTGGGAGGACATCTGAACTCTGCTCGCTTGTTTGTATGGAGGTATGGCGTACACTGCGAGCTGCTCTCATGGGGGAAGGGACTCCTGTCCGCTTGGTGATGTGCTCTGTACCTTTTATTTGTATCTTTGGGGTTGCAGGTTGCTCCAGCAGGGTTGATGTGCGTTCTTCGACCGTCTCTTTTGGCTCACTTCCAAACCATTGGCTTTCTTGCTAAATTTCTGTCCTTTAACTCCTTCTGGATGGGAGTGTTTGCAGAAAGCTGGCTACAGACCGCCATCTTGGCTCCTCCCTCCCTTTAGATAGATTTTATTATCAGCATTGAGACTCAGATTGGTTAAGAGATTTTACATGTCTCACAATTCTTAGATAGCAGAGTCAGGATTGGAGTACAAAATCATCTGCCACCGAAGTTTATCTGCTCTCATGCTACCTTCTTTTTTTAATTTATATTATTTTTACATGACAAATCATGATCAGATCACACACTGCCTTCTGTAATGAGACTAGGCCCATCATTTTGTACAATGAATATGTTTGATTCTATTAAGTATCAGTTCATAAGCCCATACTATGATAATTTCAGTAGCATTCATTTAGTATGTATTTATTAAAAATGTTGACATCAAGTAATGAAAATATAATTTCCACTGAGACCTTAGGGTACTACTATTTGGTCCATGATTTTGAAGGAAAACATAACACATAATATTTCACTGATGGTTCAAATTGATTTGTGTTTTTTATATCTTGCCTCTTGATTAACTTTGTTTATAACCAAAACAAAGAAGTTTTCTTCAGTTGCAAAAATATCTAATTATGATGATATGATGATGAAAGGAACTAGAACTATGTAATGTTATAGGGTAATGTAGAAACTGATTGATTAAATATAGTTTATATAAAAGGGTATGCTAAATTTGGTACTTTTGAAAAGAGTTTATATTTTAGGAAATGTTCTTTCACTAGGTACAACTTAAGCTCTTGGATCAGATTGCTTTATTTGAACTCACCGCTATACTTCATATCTCTCTACTTGTAAAAGCTCAAGCTTGTTAATTAGTCTCACAAAACCTTAGTTTTCTCATCTATAGATGGATATGATGATTGTATCTTTTTATACAATTAGTGTATGATTATTATATAATTGACATGACCCATATAAAGCACTTAGCAGGGTAACACATGCATGCTAATGAATTAATAAATGATAGCTTTCCACGTGCATGTTGATAAAGGTAGTAACAGAAATTGCTATAGCCTTCGTTTCCTTTATCATTATTCAAGTTGAACTCACCACTGTACTTAATGATGTATAAATATTACTTCTACATCTAAGCAATATTTTCCCCTTGGGGTTGTATGTGTATATGTATTTCATACATAAATAAGGGGTATTTTTAAAGCATCTTTATTTAAAAGAAAGTGCAGCTTTTTCATAGTCAATTCATCAGTGACAGTTAATGACCCATGCACTATTTTCTAACTAATTGGATTTAGATAAAGACAAAGGATATTGCTCTTGCTTTTTTCAGATAGAGAATTTGAAGTATATTAATCCCAGGTGATAATCTCAAATCATAAAATTAGTATACAAATCAAGAGAAGTATTTAAAGCCATTTTTAAACAGATGTTGGTTTTTGGTCTTATTGTTGCAAATTGCTAACTTGAAATCTGCCTTGTCTAAGGCAGTAAAAACTTTTTATAGGAATTCTTGGTGACTTTTATATCAATTATTTTTTAACTTGCTCTGCTTAGGTGGCAACATATCTAAGTTTAAAAAATAAATTCTTGCTTTAAGCAGAGCATTGTTCAGATAGAATAAGTCCCTTGGTTTTGCAGTATTACAATTTTTATTCCTGTCCTGATGCTTTGTGTTTTGAGCCATGAATGTGTATGTGCGTTATACTCTGACCTTGTTTAAAGATCTTGATTTCAATTTGCTTTTTGATATAAAGCTCAGCATAGCTATCATGCATTCCATCAGTAAAAAAACACTTTATGATTACACACCAAAAGTCTGTCTCCTGCAGTTGGTATTTTAATAAGGGTGGAGTACATATGAAGCTTATATCGCATTGCAAAGTGCATATATTTGCAAACCTTAAAAACACACTAGACACAAGTGGGAGGTTTTTCCTTTTTAATGGAATCTGATATTATCTGAGTTGTTACACTTAGGTTTACTGGGTGTATTTATTTCCTTTATAAATACATGTTTGCTAACATATAATATTTTTATTATTGTGATAGGTTTATATAGTTCTTTGAACATATATTGTTAAACACAGAAGCATAATAAAGTTATATTAAACAGGGTTTTAGAACCATGAAATACATGCCACTATAAAATTTATCAACTTTTTTTATGATGTCCTGAATTTTTGAAAATATACCTCACGATTGCGAGTAAATGTGGTCATTCATATTTGAGGAGACAAATCTTACTCTAGTTTAGAATCCCTCTCTGGAGCCAGATGTGGTTTTGATGAAACCCAGAACTTGAGGGGTAGATATGTTATATAAATAAAGCTGAGTTCCTGCCCCGCAAGTGCTCTGGTTTCAGCTCTGATGTTAGATCTGTGAACATGCTTGGTCCATTGTCACCATCATGCACTATAAGGGGAATGAGGTTCCAGGTAATTCTAAGATAGGCAAAAATATCTACACATTACTGACAACAGGAATTTTTAGTTAACGTAAGAATAGGCTTGGATAGCAAAGCAACTTGAAAGTCAATATGGAATCCTTCAGCTGCATCCCTCCCTAAATGATTTAGTGAGCAAACTCTGGGAGTTTAAAAGTAGCAAAGTAAGATTTTCCTGCCATACAGCACTTAAAACAAGAGGGGAAAACAATAAAATAACCTGAAAACTGACTTAGGAATGGCATCTATTAGGACCCAGCAATGCCAACAAGGTAATCACTAAATGTCATTAGGGTTTGGATGAGGAGAGAAATGGCCTGGGGAAGGATACAAAAAAATAACCAGAAGGCTGAATAGAATTCCTCAACACAAAGCCTTTTGGAATAATGATACTGCAATGTGACTAGCTCTTTGCAGTTTACAAAGACCTTTAAGGTAAGTATCTCATTTGGTTGCCATGACAACCTTAGGAGAAGTAGAACAGAAACCATCTACATTTTATAACTGAGAAAAACCTGCAGGAGGAAATTCAGGCTGGCCCAGAGGCTTAGTAATGAACTTGAACTGAGGTCTTCAGACCTCTATTCCAAGACCCTATCCATTACTGCAGAACCAGATTCCAAATTTCATAAGTATCATTTTCCTGTATTTAATGTGTGTTCACCAGTACAATAAAAACACATAATCACTAAGCTGTATCATCAAGGATTTTTGGTTTGGCTCTTAATTGAAGGCTTGCTCCCATCTATTGTAGGTACAATACAGTATTGAAGGGTTTGGTTACATTGGGGCTCCCTAAAATATATGCTTTCTATACACACAACCACTTCCTGATTCCAGATTGAAATACAGGACAAATCATAGTAAAACCATACCCATCATAAAAATAACACTAAAATGGAACAAAGGAACAAACTGTAGATTCATCTCTCTTCTTCACCTATTCACAATGCTTGGGCTGCAGGGCATCGTAAATAAGGTCCTGTCCTTATTTATGGACAGAGTGGAGCTGGTGGTCAAGAGAAGCCAGAAGAAGGCCATCTGCATGGTCTTTTGGGAATCCTTTAGTCTCCAAAATTTGATCATTAATTCTTATGTCATAAAATAACTTCTGAATTAACTGTTCAAGCTGACATTTATTGAGAATTTATTCCAGGCTGAGCACTAGCCAAAGAGCTTTCCACTTTTCTATGGGATCATCTGAAATTTAATGGAGTACAAATATGAAAACAAAAAGTAGTATCCTTTAATGAAATTATTTCATCTTGACCATAAGCTGGACAGATAGTGCCTTGTGGTATTACAGGCTACTTTAACTTTAGTTTTGTTTGTTTTTTTTCTCTGAGATTTTCTCCTTCTATATTTTTTTCTTGCCATGATGGCATCTGAGTGCAGGCTGGTTCAGCTCTGCCTTTGGGGGTTAGTAGGAGGGGTCATAAATCTGCAGACCAATTTTTGTCTCCTATCATGCTCTATATACAATTATCTGCTTTGGCACTGCCTATAGGCGCTCTTCTAGAACCAAGGAAGAGTTTGGAGATCTAAGGTCAATATTCCTGATAATTCCAGCAACTTACCCATACCACCCCAAAGTCTTTACTCTGCCCCTAAATGCTCCAGGCTAGTACTAAGGACATGCCATAAGCCAGTCCCCTTCTAGAGGACTGAGTTACAAACAATGTAAACCTCTCAGCTTTGGGACTTTCTGCAGCTCAGGACATTCTCCTTCTAATATGGTCACCAGGACTAGTAGTGATAGTGAGTGGTGAGGCCGTAACACATGTCTCCTTACCTGTATTCCCTCCTTCTGTCCCCAGATTCCTCTATCTCCAGGTCCTGAAAGGGACAATAGTAGCCAACATGTGTTGGGCTTGCAATTTTCCATTTGGGAAGATTTCTACTGCATCTGGTTCCTCCTGCTCTGATATGGGATTTTCTTTTGTCAGTGGTTTTCAGACTTGCCTACTGGAATCACTCAGAGAATTTCAAAAAATCTGAGATGACCAGTCCCACTTAAGGAGATTCCAATTTAATTGGACTTGAGTATGGTCAGTGCATCAGGAATTTTAAAAGCTTTCTGTATGAGTCTAATATACAGCCAAAGTTCAGAACCACTGCCCGTTGTTAACGCCCTCTCCTTTTTGTGATAGCATTCACCCTGGTTCTTCCTTAGAGCCATAATGAAAGATGTGGCTCTGGAAAAGAGACATTGGCTTACCAAAAAGGGCCTCCAAATTGACAAGATATTTTAAGATTCCAATTTATGAATATATACATAACACATTTATTTCCCAAAGCAAATACATTTTATGAATGAGTAGTATTATATTCATCCCAGCCTATCTACATGATCCAATAGTATTAAAAATGCCTTCCTATACATTAGTTATGTTAGGGTTACAGAAGACAATGGTAACAGTCACCTGTATCTTATGTCTCATTGTATTATTGTCTTGATCAATTATTCCAATAACTAGTTAGTAGTAGGCTAATTACTATTGTGTATTTTCCCCTCCACTTAGGGAGACAATATGTTTAAATACATAAGGTTGCTTCATTTTTATGACTAGTTTGTACTGACAAATGTAAGTTTATCTCCAAGTTATCAATCAAAATGTACAATTCATCAATCAAAATGTACTGACTATACAACACATTTAGAATGACTCTTCTTCTGTTCCAGGAATAAACTTCTGCAGAAACTTCCCATGCAGTGAATGATACCTTTTCATTGCTCTTTTCTTGCTTCCCACAGTGAAATGATCATAAAAATAATTTTAAGACATTTCTTATAAACCTTAGGTTTTATAAGAATTCACTCATTCCAAAGTATTTAGTAAGGAGATAATGCTCTACTAGGTAAGATAAGTACCCAAATATCTGTAACATAAGATGGAAAGAAAATAGCACGAGCTATAAGAAAGTTACTGGAAAATGTGTGCGGTGAGGGATGGCAGGGCAGAGATAGAGCCTGAAAACAGCAGATGAGGAAAGGAATGGAAGGGACCAACCTGAGAGATATTGAAAAGAAAGAAACAGAATTGCAAACAGCTGTTCACCTTCAGCACAGCAAGTAGATATAATGGCAATAAAAGTCTTACTGCTTCTGGTGTTTGTTCAGAGAGTTAATAAGACCTTTATACGGTTGATCGTGTGTCTATACACTATGGCAAATATACTTACAAATAATTATTGAAAATAAAATATGTACTGCTGTGTATTCCTTTATTTTTATACACATTACTTATCAAGCACTGTCATATGAAAATAAATCCTCAAATCTGTCAGAGCTTCATAAACTTTAATTTTTTAAAGCCCAACTTTATGAATATAGATAGAAGTCTGAGATAGTGGTTAAGACCCTGGAGTCTAAAACTAGATTATATGGATTCAAACCCTCTTATATTATTGACTAGCCGTGTGGAATTGAGCAAGTTATTTAAGGTCTCTATGGGTAGGGGGTTTCTAATCTGTAAAACAGGGATAATAATTATAATTGTATACATTGCTTAAGCTGTTGTGAGGACTACATGAGTCAAAACATGTCCAGTGCATAGAATAGTGCCTGGTTATAGTAGGCACTCAAGAGATACTAGATTTTAATTTCAAGAAATCTGCTAGTAATGGAATTATCTCCATCTAGATTTAGACGTCTTTATTTTATTAAAGACTGTAAAAACTTGAATCGTTGTTTCATGTTCATTAAATACAGTGTGGACATTTGAGTTTTTTAATATGAATTTATTAGGCAGGAATTTTGAAATTGGGTGACAGTACGGTGTTTGAATTGTAAATGAGATTGGCTTTCAGAAATGTATTTGGAAAGGCCTGATGAATTCCAGGCCTACCCTTAGGACATGTGGTGGACAAGATATT
The DNA here is from genome assembly GCA_963574655.1 of Perodicticus potto. Classification (NCBI taxonomy): domain Eukaryota; kingdom Metazoa; phylum Chordata; class Mammalia; order Primates; family Lorisidae; genus Perodicticus; species Perodicticus potto. Next base: position 13,285 of record CAUYRH010004353.1, on the reverse strand, counting down.
TCTTAGCACCCTGAAGGCTCCTGGGGTACCACTGTCAGCTTCTTGGGGCTCCATCTTGATGAATCTCAAGAGCAATAATCAGCTCTTCTCTGGAAAGGCACCTCCTTTCTTTCGTTTCTCTTTGTGTTAAAGAGGAAGAATTAGGATTGCTTTTGTTTCCTCATATCTGGTGGCTCTGAGGAAAAGGGACTGCTTCGAGTTTTAGCAAATGGCTTCTAGTTTGACCTGGGAAATGAGACTTTAACCAAATTAAAATGCAAGGATTGTTATTTGAGGACTAAAGGAAATAGTGTATGTGAAGCTCAGGTGTCTGGCACGTAGTAAACACTCAATAAATGGTAGCTATTTTGAGTTATTTTTCAAAAGTGTAATGAGAGTGAGCAAGTAGAGACCTTGAATAAAGAAATCTTTCAAGAACCTTGGCAATATGCCAGAGAGGGATATAGGATTGAGGGGGCCTTTTACCTCTGCTTATTTGTTTTATTTTTGTTTTCAAGATGGGATGTATCAACGTACCTTTATGGGAGCTGCATCTACACATTGACAATTTTCTTGTTTTGTGTCACATTATAAGGAGCATGTCCAAACAGAAAAATGTGTCTTTACTGACATGTCTTACAGGATGCTGAAGTCAATTCCAGTCATTCCCCTGGCAATATCCCATTTCTTACACCCCATACTCCTAGGAGCAAACCTCCCACCTCCTTTTCTTCCCCCTTCGACTTTTCCTTCTTCTTCCTTCTCTCTTCTAGCTCCCCCTCCCTCAACCCTGGTTCCTTCTTATGTACAAGTACCTCACTTCTTTGTCTTTAAGTCATTCACTTCTTCCTCTCTGGTCATGTCATGCTCTAACCAGTCCCAGGTTAATAATTTTTTCCCCCATTTCCAAGGCTAATGGAATCAAGATCTAGGTAGAAGTAAAAATGACTGTTGGAGTGAGGTCCTTGGAAGGGGTGGGTTGGAAGGGGTAGGATTTAGGGTCTAGGTAAGGAACTAGCTTTAGGCTGCAGGACATTTGATTATCTGAGACCAGAAAGAAGCAAGAAGTAAGTGGGACAGCAGATGCTCATGAATGGGTCAAGAACTTGAGACAGCTCTAGCTTTTCTCTGAGAAGAAGAGGGCTGAGTCACCTTCTGGGAGTAAGGAGGGAGTCCTGGAGAAGAGGGACTTGATAGTTTTATACCTGATCGTGTTAAAAATTATGGGAGGCTGTTGTTTTGAACTGAGACTCCCGCACTAGGCTTCAACAGACCAAACCAAGCCACAATAGAGTCATTCATGCTAAATGTCCTGTCATCAAACTGAAACTTGAAGGAAGCAAATAGATCTCACAACGGACCACTCTTTCCTTAAAAAGGAGATTTCAATCTACCTGAGTTAGGGTTGTAAGGGAGTCTCCTCTGTTTTAACCCTTACCAAAAAAAAAAAAAAAAAAAGTAAGCTGAAGTAACCTGATGTAACCAATCAGCTTTCCTCGCTATTCTATTTCCTTGTCCCCACCTTACAAAGCCCACTGTCCTGCCATTGGCCTATGGGAGCTCTCATTCTGTTTTACAATGGAGGCTGACCTGATTCCTGAATCACAAGTGAAAGCCAATTTATATCTGTAACTAAGTTTGTCTTTTTGACAATGGGAGTGAATTGAAGCACCAGGACAACCACTTGCAGTATGAGAAAGGAAGCTGATGGGGCTGCTGGAGGATCTGAAGGCTGCCTTGTATGTCTAGGAACTGGAGAAGGGGAAAAACTGACTTTATAAGGGATGGGAGAATAAGAGGAATGATGACTAGAGGGTGAAGGCAAGAAAAGACATAAGCTGTGTCAGGGAACGAAAAATAAAAGGCACTATTACTATAAGAAGGTGTAAAAGTGAATGAATAAATTAGGAAATGAGCAGCATTTCCCACTTTTGCATTCTTGGGCCGTTTCCTTTACTCCATCCTGCCCTCAAGGATTAGAGGCTTTCATTAAAATCCCCCTTCCTGTTCTCCCATCCCATGGGGATAAAGAAATAAAGCACATACTGAATGGGATAGCTGCAGTTTAGGAGTACCCAGAGGCTGTTAAAATAGAAAGTTGTTGACTGTTTGCCTCCTTTCTCATGTTTCTCTTTTTTTCCCTCTATCCATGCTGTCCCCTTTCTCTTCTATGTTCTTATTTCTTCATTTATTTTAATGGTTTTAAGATTTCTCACTATATTTTTCAATAGTCTTTTCTTCACTTGTTCAATCCCTGAGCCTTCCTTCATCCCTAAATTTCTTAGTAGAAGAATGTAGAAGGAAGACTATGAGGGAAGAGGAATTATAAAAGATAAAAAATGATTTTTATTAATAAAATTTAAAAAATGAAAAAATTAAGGACCATACCTACTTTAAATGAATACCATAAAGCACATCTGAGTTTCAGATTCCTTTCATCCCTTCCCCCACCAATAACCCTAACAGTTATTTTTAAGTTATAAATAATCTTATACTTGTTGACTTTACTCTTCTGGTCATCCCATCTGGGCAAAGAACATAAAAAGTTGCTACTTACACACGAGGCAAAGAGCAGTTTAATGAAAAACTTGGGGAAGGAAGAAAGTGTACACTTTCATGAATAAACTTCCAAATGACTCAGTCAATTTGGAGAGTTCACATTTTATATATTAGAGCTTCATTTTTTAAAAAACAGAATTCGCATGTTTTCATGTTTTTCTCATTAAGGCTGAATTTACCTCCATTTCTGCCCACTCTATTTTCCTCATTACCACAGTCCTTCAGGTGAAACGTGCCACAAACAAATGCAGCGTGAGCTGTTACAGAATGCAGTGTGAGGAGCTGATCTTGTCCACCAAGAAGATCCCTTTATTCTGAAAGAGCTGAAGACATCCTGACTGGAATTGATGGAAAGCCCACATGGGTAGCATGTGGCTCCTCATGTCCATCTCCCGCACGGTGTGCTGGCCTATTGGAGTGTTTATTTGCTTTTCTCTAGGCTGTTCCATTCTCCTTCTGGCTGAAATCATGCAAGTGGAATGCGCTTGACTGGGTGGAAATAATTTGGGGTGAAATGATAATGTTCAATTGGTTGACTTAAATAGGAAAACTTAAGATGAGGTTAAAGTGGTTAAACTCTAGGTCAGGCAATCCACTGACCCAAGGCAAATTTGATTTTCTTCCTATAGGTGATTTTTAACAGATGAAAATGATAAGGGATTTAGGCTAATCAATAAATTTTTTTTGTTCATCTCTTCTCTCATGCTTAAAGATGTATCTCACTCCTGCTGTCAAAAATTAAAAACTCTTTGGATCTGGTTTCCTAAAGCCGTAACAGTAGTATCAATGATGGCTGCCATTTATTGAATACCTGCTTTGTGCCAGGTACTGTTTGGCTATTTTTTCTTTGTTTTTTTGAGAAATTCTAGAGGCAGATATTAGTCCTACTTGATAAATCATGAAGCTGAGGCTTAGAAAAGTTAAGGCTCTTGATGAAGTTCCAATGACTAGTTAGAGCAGGGTCTTACCTCCAGGACATTCAGATTCCTCCACCATATTCTGTCTCCCAAAGTGTTATAATCCCACATTTCTTGTTGACATTGGGACAGTAAAGCAGAGATCTTCATCTGGAGGAGAAAGAACTTTCCCATTCTCTGGGATCTTTCTTCTCCTTCCCAGAGAATGAGACATTTTCTTTAGTGAGATCTATGCAGCAATATGGAATTTACACTTAATGAAGGGCCATGATGTCATTGGTTCTATAAAGAAGCAGGGTAAGAAAACTGAACCCATTAAATTGTATGTCCTTGAGAACTTATTTGGAGCAGGAAAGGGAGAATTGGACTTTAAGCCTCTTCATATTCTCCTGGTGAATTATTTCACCATAATCAGTAAGTATCATTTTAAAGATGGCCAAAGGATGAAAGAAAAACATCAATGTTTGCACCTTTTATTTAAAGTACAGTGGTTTTAGATGTTTCCTTTTTCCTTTCCATAGCCTGTAAAATAGCATTTCTAGACAGCTCAATGAAATATTTTTCCTGTACTACATCTTGGCTCCTGCCTGAAGGCTTCTGCTTTTCCAATGACTGCTGGCGCACAGGGTGATAAACCAGATTTGTGCAATGATTGTGCACATCAGCCTGCTGCTAGAGAATTCTGACAAGTGCCAGTAGCATGCTACTCTTCCGGGTCCAGTGCCTTGGAAAATGACAGCTTTCAAAACTAAAAACTTGCCATGATCACGTATGTGTGTTTTCTAGGCTGGCAAATACAAGAGTGGCTTAAACGCAGAGACACATTAAGTCTTTAAGAAGCTGGGGAAGAGTATGTCTTCATGTTGTGAACTCTAGCAATGGGCATGTTACCGGCCGCGAAGCATACTGCCACATCTCACAATCTTACCACTTGTGACTTGCGAATTCAGAATTGTTCGGAAAAAATGTTTTGCCAGAATCCTGGCAGAAGAGAGGACTCCAAAATGCATGTCTAAATTTAGCTACTATCCTTTTTAACTGTGTTAAGATAACTTTTTCCTTTTTTTTAATAGCAAGAACTACTTTAGATTGGGAAGAGAGGGAGGAATGTTTGCTTTGGAGAACCTCGTTGGGCGCATGGAAACTTACAGTACAGCAAAGAAAGAAACATCATCCCAAAGAAACAACAGAGCCATCAAATCCAGAGCCTGTTTAGGGATATGTTAATGGCAGGAAGGAGACCAGGGCTTTGGGATATATCCTGAATATGTGTGAGACTGGATTATGAACAACATCCCAGTGTACTTCTTGTGGTTTCTGCAAAATTGCCCCACAGCCCTGCTGAACACCTAGTGGAAAGAGGTCCTCACTAACAAAGCTTTAAGTTATGATGAACAATGGTCATTAGAACACGGCTCTGCGAGGCTACAAGTCCTCTTTATAGTATGGATTTCCAAAAGGCTGCCAGATGCCAAATTGAAGGATTGCAAATACACAGAGGGAGGGCGTGAAAACTACAGCAGGAATGCATTGAAACAGAACATAAAGCAATAGAACATAGCTGAGGATAAATATGGAGTAATAACCCCTGTGTTCTACCCTCAGCCCACTCCTAAAATGAAATAAAAAGGGACAGGCCAGGCTAGGTTCCATTTGTGGCCCCGCCATATACGTACTGTCCCATTGGGAATAACTTATATGTGCTGAAATTATCTTTCCTAATCTGTTAATCCTCTATTATAGAATTCTAGAATTTTGTGGGAAAAGAGAGTCATTAAATAACGCAATTTAAGTTACAAATGTAGCAGGGATCTCCTATACTTCCCTATATCTGTTGTCTTTCCCTGGCTCCTCAGAAGTTTTCTGTAGACACTGTGGCTGTGGAGAGAGTGACAGGGGAGGACATAGCCACCCAAGAACAAAACATTTTTTCTTTGAGTACATGTTTAAGGCCTCAGAATTCTGACTTTCATTTGGAAGAGTAGGGGCAGATGGGGCGGCACCTGTGGCTCAGTGAGTAGGGCGCTGGCGCCATATACTGAAGATGTTGGGTTCGAACCCAGCCCCTGCCAAACTGCAACAACAACAATAAAATATATCCGGGCGTTGTGGTGAGCGCCTATAGTCCCAGCTACTTGGGAGGCTGAGGCAAGAGAATCCCTTAAGCCCAAGAGCTGGAGGTTGCTGTGAGCTGTGACGCCATGGCATTCTACCGAGGGTGACAAAATGAGACTCTGTCTCTAAAATAAATAAATAAATAAATAAAGAAGTAGGGGCCGAACAGAGAAATATTTCTCTGATTGTGGAGTCGTTAGCTAACCATGGAGATCAACCAACTTTTCCACCTAAATCCTTTTTCAAAATTGACCCTTTGTCTACATTTCTTGAACAGCTCTGGGGCCTCTGACTTTATCATTTATCTAGAGTTCCATATTAGCCTCCAAGGGGTAGTGTTGCTGACTGCCAGACATCACTTGAGGACAGAGATGGTGTTAACTTGTGTTTTGCTTAAATGAATCCAAGGTCTCCACTGAAAGTAATGAGGAATTTACTTTTGTATGGCTTTGAAAGATTTTGTCTTACTTTTACATCACTCTTTGATGTTAGTTTGAACAGTGGATTAGTTATGATGTATATTTTTTAAAAACTGCATGTTTATTTACCTTTAATTTGAAGAATATGTAAAAAATAAAGAACTTAAGTGGTTTATGCCTTCCTTTTACAATACGTTTTCCATAAAAGAGTCCCAAAAGCTTTTAGTAATGTTAGCTATAAAATGAATATTAAGTTTTAACTTCAACTATGAAAAGAATAATTATCCATCTTTAACATTTCATCCCTCTTTTTAAAAAGCACAAAATTAATTTTTAAATCCCTGATACACGATGAATTGTGGTTTCCCCGACTCCAGTAGTATTTGGCTGACATTTCACTTTATGCTTGTCACATTTATAGTCCCAAACTAGCAACACATGGTACAGGAAGGGAGTTATAGGCAGTGGGTGGCAGGATTTGTTTTAAATGATGTGAGAATGTCGGTTACTCATTTTTGTTTCTCAAGTAGCTACAGCCCCACCTGCATCCTCTCTATTCCAAGCTCAGATGATAATAATAATTTTACGGCAGCATATAAATGCCAGTGAAGTCAAAGAATGTATAATAAAACAAGCATCCGAAAACCATTAATTCATAATATCTGTGCTTAGTTATTCTTTTTTCAAAAAATCGGCAAAATATTATTTCGGTTCTGACTGCTTTTCTCTTTGTTGTAGGAAGTCTTCTTACAGGACTGCTAGTCTAAAATGGTTGTTTAATAAAGAGCCCTAAAGAATGTTATTTTAAACAAAGCTGAAAATACACACTGTTAGTTCGTGGAAAATGATCACTGGTTCTACCCTTTCAAAATGAAGGCAACAAAATGACAAATTGCTGAGTGTTGAATCTTCGATTTGACATGGTTCAGCTTTTTAGCCTTTCGTGATTTCTCAACCATGATGGTTAGTGGTGAGGTAATTACTGGAGCCAGCGTAATTAGAGACTGTATCCCATTAAAGACACTGGATTACTTGGGTTCAGAATTATTTCTCTGTTCCAAGGTAGCAGTGTGCCTGCCCACACATTTGCTGTGAGACTTTCACATGCACAATTTTAAAGTGTTTCTCTCCTTTTCAAGAATCTTGAGGATTTACTTATTTATTTTTTTTATTTTTATTTTTTTATTAAATCATAGCTGTGTACATTAGTGCAGTCTTGGGGTACAATGTGCTGGCTTCATGTACAATCTGAAACATTTTCATCAAACTGTTTAACATAGCCTTCATGGCACTTTCCTAGTTATTGTATGAAGACATTTGTATTCTGCATTTAGTAAGTTTCATCTGTACCTTTCTAAGATGCACCATATGTGTGATCCCAACAATTACTCCCCCTTCACCCATCCTCCCCCCTCCCAATATGAAGGAGAAAATTCTGAAAGCAGCCAGACAGAAGAAAACCATAACCTACAAGGGGAAGAATCTGAGAGTAACTGCAGATCTCTCAGCTTAAACCTTTCAAGCTAGAAGAGGATGGGTTAACTTATTTAATAAGGGAGTTCTATTTCCCTATTGTTCTTTATGCTTGATAGAATGTTTACCTGAATGATTTTGCCTAGCTTTATCTGAAATTGCCTTTATTCCTTTTATGCTTAGCTGATAATCTTATCCAACTTCTTTACTTTGTTATTATGTTGTATTTTGCATACAGTCATCGTATGTCCTTTAGTATTTCTCTTTGTAACACCGTAGGATCCTTTAGAGCAGTGGTTCTCAACCTTCCTGATGCTGCAACCCTTTAATACAGTTCCTCATGCTGTGGTGACCCCTAACCATAAAATTATTTTTGTTGCTACTTCATAACTGTAATTTTGCTACTGTTATGAATCATAATGTAAATATCTGCTATGCAGGATGTATTTTCATTGTTGTAAAGGGGTCGCCGCCCACAGGTTGAGAACTGCTGCTTTAGACTGACTTTATAACATTTACTTGCTGTTTTTGGATTTCTCATCAGCAAGCTTTCTCACTCCATTCTTGAGCATGAGGAGCTGAATTTTTTAAGTGATGTTTTTCACTAGTCATCTTCATTTTCTTTAAGCCCGAAATACTTTGCATTGCATAGGGACCCTAACTGTCTGTGCTTCCATAGACAAATTCAAGGTGTCCCAGAGAGCACTTTGTCCACACATTATCAAAGGTTGTATAAACGATATGGTAGAAGTATATCTATTGATGTGGAAGGAGTGTTCGGGACACATTGTTCAGTGAGGTAATAATTTTCTAAAATTAATGAATATAGTGAGACTCTCATTTTTATGTATTTTTATAAAATATGTTAAAATTTTGTATTTAGGGTGTAATCTATAGAAAAGAAAATCTGTAAGAATAAACACAAACATAAAAAATAATTTTATTGTAAGATATGTAAATTCAAAAATGCATAGAGAACACATAAATAAATAAAGTGGTCACATACCAGTGAACCCATTGCCAACTCTCTCCAGTCTGAAAGATCTATAGTAATGACACCTTGAATCCTCCCATGAAAGCATCACTATATTTCATTCTCTTCCTTCCTCACCAGAGGTATCATGATCCCAAGGGCAATATTTATCATTCTTACACACATTTCTACATCATTACCAAATTTGTAGGCATCTATAAATTGTATATAGTATTATATTACATTTTAAAAATTTATTTCACCTAGTACATAACATTACATAACTTGCTTTTTCTCTTGAAATTATATTTTAAAGACTTACCTGTCTTTAAACATGTATAGTTCTATTCTAATTCATTTATTTTCATTTATTTTCTACTATTGATTTTGTGGTTTTTTTTAATTATAACAAATATATACTATTCTATTGTACTAAAGTTCTTATCTTAATCTGTAGCTTAACTTCCCACAAATCAGAAGTGGTAATCTCTATCTTTTTTTATCAGAAGTATGGACTTCACAAAGACTTATCTTTTACTTTTACTTTTCTACAAACAGGGACTTGCTCCATTGGGCAGGCTATGAAGCAGTGGCGTGATCATAGATTATTGCAACCCCAACTCCTGGGCTTCCCAATTTGCTCCTGCCTTAGTCTCATTAGTAGCTGGGATGACAGGCACATGCCACCATACCTGGATAATTTTAACTTTTTGTAGAGACTAAGTTTCACTATGTTGCCTAGGCTGGTCTCAAACTCTTGACCTCAAGTGATCCTCCCACCTTGACCTCCCAAAGTGCTGGGATTACAAACTTGAGCCACCGTGCCTGGCAAAAAAGACTTCTTTGGAGGATATTTATAGGCATTCTCCATGGGAATTTTGTAAAAACTCAGGACACTTCTTAGCTTTATGCCATGTTGCTTTACTTACAATAAAGCTTCCTATAGAACAACCTGCAGGTCGTGACCCCTTTGTAACAATGAAAATACATGGCAGCATTAGGAAGGTTGAGAACCACTGCATAGAAGAACAAAGAAGATCAAATCTGTAATTGTTAAACACTGATTTAAAAAATGATGGTTTTCTATTCTTGGTCTGCTATTTCATTAGCACTCTTCACTTTATCTTGGACTGCTAGATGAATTTTTTATTTCAAAGATTAAGGGGGCACAAATGTTTTTGATTATATGGATTGCTTTTGTAGTGCTTGAGTCATGAATGTAAGTATGCCTATCACCCAAATAGTGTCCATTGTACCCATTGCACTCTCTTCCTCCCCCTTGCTTGATTTCCTCTAAGTTTTACATTCCTCTGTGCACATGTGTGCTCATGGATTAGTTCCAGTTTAATGGCGAGTATTTGTGGTGTTTGTTTTTCCATTCTTATGATCCTTTACTTCAGATAATGGCTTCCAGTTCCATCCAAATTGTTGCAAAAGGCATTAAATCATTCTTTTTGTATCGCTAAGTAGTACTCCATGGTAGACATATACCATGTTTTGTTAATCTACTTAGGAATTTCTGAGCACTTGAGTTGATTTCATATCTTTGCAATTCTGAATTGTGTCGCAGTCAGCATTCAGGCACAAGTATCTTTTTGGTAAAATATCTTTTTTGCCTTTGGGAAGACCCAGTAGTGGGATTGCCGGATCAAATGGTAGATCTACTTTTAGTACTTGAGGAATCTCCATACTGTTTTCCTTAGAGGTTGTACTAATTTGTAGTCCCACCAACAGTGTATAAGTGTTCCTTTTTCTATGCATCCATACCAACATCTGTTGTTTTTAGACTTTTAATAAAAGCCATTCTAACAGGAATAAGATGATATCACATTATTGTTTTAATTTGAACTTCCCGTGGTGTTTAGTGACATTGAGCATCTTTCGTTTGTTTATTGGCCATTTGCATATCTTTTTTTTTTTTGCAGTTTTTGGCCGGGGCTGGGTTTGAACCCGCCACCTCTGGCATATGGGGCTGGGTGCCCTACTCCTTTGAGCCACAGGCACCGCCCTGCATATCTTCTTTTAAAAAGCTTCTGTTCATGTGTTTTACCCACTTTTTAATAGGGCTATGGGAGAATTTCTTGCTTATTTACTTGGGTTCTTTGTAGATTCTGGATATTAGCCCTTGTACAGAGTGGAAATATTTTCTTCCATTCTGTAGGTTGTCTGCTAGGTTTGTTATTTTCTTTGCTGTGTAGCAGCTTTTTAGTTTAAGTCCCATTTATTTTTATTGTTGCTATGATTGCTATTGGGTTCTTAGTCTTAAATTCTTTGCCAAGGCCCTTCCCTAGAAGAGTTTTTCTATGTATTCCTCTAGAATTCTTATGATTCCATTCTTTATATTCAAGTCTTTTGTTCTTCTTGATTAATTGTCCTGAGTGCTGAGAGATAGGGAAACTGTTTCATTTTTCTGCCTGTGCCTATCCAGTTTTAACAGTATTTCACTTATTAAATAGGGCTTTATTTCCCCAACATGAATTGTTATCTGGTTTATCAAAGATCAGTTGACTGTAGATGGATGGTTTTATATCAGGGTTCTCTATTCTGTTCCTTGGTCTATGTATCTATTTTTGTATCCATATCGTGATGCTATTTTGTTTACTTTATCCTTATAGTATAGTTTGAAGTCTGGTAATGTGATGCCTTCAGATTTCATCTGTTTGCTTGGGATTGATTTGGTTACTTGGGCTCTTCTCTGATTCTAAACAAAGCACAGAATTAATTTTTCTAAATCTGTAAAATATGACATTGGTATTTTGATTTGACAGAGATTGCATTGAATCTCTAAATCACTTGGGTGGTATAGATATTTTAATACTAATGATTGTGCTGATACATAAGCAAGACATGTTTTTCTAATTGTGTCCTTTGTGATTTCTTTCCTCAATGTTTTATAGTTTTTCTTATAGAGTTCTTTTATCTCTTTGGTTAAATACATTACTAGATATTTTATGTTCTCTATAGCTATTGTGAATAGTATTGAGTCTCTGAAATGATACTGATTTACGTACATTGATATTATAACCTGATATTTGCTGAATTTATTTATTAATTCCAGGAATCTCTTGGTGGAGTCTTTGGGGTTTTCTATATAAAAGATTGTGTCATCAGCAAAAAGTGATAGTTTGACCTCCTCTTTCATTTTTTCTTGCCTGATTACTCTGGCTAGGGCTTTCAGCACTCTGATGAATAGAAATGGTGACAGTGGATACCTTTGTCTTATTCCTTTTCTTTAGGAGAATGTTTTTAATTTTCCCAATTTAGCATGATGTTGGCTGTGGGTTTGTTATATAAGGCTTTTATATTTTTGAGATATGTTCCTTCTATGCCAAGTTTGTTGAAGGTTTTTATCATGAATGCTTTTTAATGCATCCACTGAGATAATCATAGATCTTTATTTTTGCTTCTGTTTATATGATGACTCACATTTATTGATTTGTGTATGTTGCACCATCCTTGCCTCTATTGGATGAAGCCCATTTGCCCATAGTGAATTTTTTTTTAATGTGCTATTGAATTCAGTTTGCTAATATTTTATTGAGGATTTTTGCATCTAAATTCAGAAAGGATTTGGCTTGTTTTTCTTTTGTGTGTGTGTCCTGGCTTTGATATCAAGATTATAAGGGCTTCATACAATGAGTTGGGGAGCATTCCCTCCTTCTCTATCTTATAGAAAAATTTCTGTAGTACTGTTAACCAACTCTTCTTTGTAGATCTGGTAGTTTTCAGCTGTGAATCCATCTGGTCTGGGACTTTTTTTCCTGTTGGAAGATTTTTTATTACTGCTTGGATGTTTTTGTTCATTACTGATCTGTTCAGGAATTCTATTTCTTCCTAATTAAGTCTTATAAGATTATGTGTTCCCAGGAATTTTCTATTTCCTCTATATTTTCTTGTTTAGGTGCATAGAAATTTTCATAGTATTCATGCATATTTTGGGGGTTTGTGTGTGTTATCAGTTTTAGTATCTAGTTTTAAATTTCTGATTGAATTTATTTGGGCCCTTTCTCTTCAATTCTTGATTAATTTAATACACAGTCTGTCAATTTTGTTTTATCTTTTCAAAGAACCAGATTTTTGTTTCCTTGATCTGTTGTATTTGTTGTTCATTTGTTTTTGATTTCATTTAGTTCTTCTATGACTTATGTTATTTCTTTTCTTCTGCTTGCTTTGGTGAAGGTTTGCTTTTTTTCCCTAGTTCTTTGAGATATGATGTTAGGTTGTTAATTTGTGATCTTTCTGCCTTTTTAATGCAAGCATTTAAAGCTATAAATTTTCCCCTGAGGAATGCTTTTGCAGAATCCCACATATTTGGATACCTTTTGTCCCTCTTGTCATTTAGTTCAAATGATCTTTTTATTTTCATCCTAATTCCATTCTTAATTCAATAATTGTTTAGTAGCAAATTATCTAATTTCCATGACTTCAAGTAGGTTTGAGGGTTTCTCTTGTGTTTGATTTCTACTTTTATTCCACTGTGGTCTGAGAAGATACATGGTATAATTTCTATTTATTTTTAAATTTGTTGAGACCTTTATTGTGGCCTAAGATATTATCAGTCTTGGAGAATGTCTATGGGCTTGCTGTCAACAAGAAATTGTATTCAATAGCTTTGGGGTAGAATATTCTATAAATATCTGTTAAGTCCTTTTGATTTAGAATATGGTTTAGATCCAGTATTTCTTTTTTTTTTATAAATATATGTATTTTATTATTCTTCATTACATTATTCCCCCACCCCCACCCCACCCACGCAAAAAAAAATAAATATAAAAAAAAAAAAAAAAAAAAATTTCTGTCTCATTTTCTACTATATTCCCCAAACAGAGTCTGGAGTATGATAGATATTC
>CAUYRH010004348.1:0-20562 GCA_963574655.1 Perodicticus potto | reverse complement strand
CATCACAGCTCACAGCAACCTCCAATTCCTGGGCTCAAGCGAGTCTCCTGCCTCCGCCTCCCAAGTGGCTGGGACTACAGGCGCCCGCCACAACACCCGGCCATTTTTTGGTTGCAGCCGTCATTGTTGTTTGGTGGGCCCGGGCTGGATTCGAACCCGCCAGCTCAGATGTACGTGGCTGGCGCCTTAGCCCGCTGAGCCACAGGCGCCGAGCCCCATAAAGTTTTTAATTAACTCAATAAAAATAAGTATAATTTCTCCTTGAAACTATCATATCATTTGTTTTCTTAAAACTATTAAAGTTTTTAAGATTCTACAGAGTTTTCTGGTTGAAAGTAATGCTTTTGTGCTGAAAAGTAGATCTGCTTCATTTTTATTTTCAGAAAATAAAAACCGGGTGTGCCTGTGGCTCAAAGGAATAGGGCGCCGGCCCCATATACAGGAGGTGGTGGGTTCAAACACAGCCCCAGCCAAAAACTGCAAAAAAATAAAATTAAATAAATGTAAAAAAAAAAAAAAGGCAAAATAAAAACCATCGTGTTTATTATTAAAAAATTCAAAACAGTGAAGAGCACATAAAGTAAGTCTCTTATCATGCATTCCTGCCCCCAACTAATGAATTTTCTTAATTCCACTCCCCAGAGGTAGCCACTATTAAAATTTTTGGTATATCTTTTTTGGCATTTTACTATAGGTACCCCAGATGTAAGTGTGTACATACAAATAGGATTATACTGTAATACTATTTTGCAACTTGCTTTTTTCCTTCAACTTAACAATAAGACAACATATAAATTGGGTCTATTTTACCCTATCAATATAAATAAATCTGCCTCTAATGTAGTGAAAGAAATGAAACAAACTAAGGACTTTTAAGCCTGAGAACTATTTCTTATTCATTAGAATTTAACATGGAGAAATAGGAAAATAATTCTGTTACTGAAATTATTTACAAAACACCATCCTTAACTGACAAACTTTAGTTCCCTATCTTCATAAAGGCAGCTGAGAGAGCGCCTGAAGGGTTTGGAGGATTCTGCAAGGTGTGTCGTATTATGGTTCACATCAGTGCACACTGATATATCTCGCTGGCAAGAACTGAAAGATACAGTTCTTAAATCCCTTGGTGACCCATTATACATGGATCATTGACAAGACAGAATGTAATAGCTCCTGTCTTTTTACCAAGGTAAACTTCCCAGTGAAACTGTACTCTTCATGCTCCACATTTTTATCTAAATAAGAAAATTAATGTAGGGAAAAAAAACTACATGAAGTAGATAATACTAATGTTCTCATATTCTTTTTTATATTTTAATATTTACTGAGTGAGGAAACAATAAATGTTAATTGCAGAGACTAAGACTGAGAAACTTTTTTCCCATAACCTACCTTTCCAAATAGATTATCTTAAATACAAGGCTGAATGAATTGCACAAGATCCAGCATTTGGAACACCAAGTTAAACTAACAGACATTTTGCTTGTCTAAGGCAGCGTTAAAACAGTAGTTCAATTGGTATTATGGGTCCCGATGTAACATTTCCCATTATCCTATTGTAAAAAGTCAGTACTTTTCTATCCTAAAAAGTTTTTCATTTGTGAACAGGGTCATAAAGAGTCGTAGCTTTCAGAGGGACTTACTCACAGACCTCTGCAATATTTACCATGTGGCACTGTGCTTTTGCAACATTATATATTGACAGTGCTGTATTGTAAATATTACAATGTGATGACAGGACATAACCACGATTTTATATGGTTCTGATCTAGAGCCTCCTGAAAGTTCCTTATTTTATGTTAGTCTCCTTTACTGCTTTAAGGATTCTGTTCCAGGGCGGTGCCTGTGGTTCACTGGGGAGGGCACTAGCCCCATATACCAAGGGTGGTGGGTTTGAACCGGGCCCCAGCCAAACTGCAACAAAAAATAGCCAGGCGTCGTTGTGGCGGGCACCTGTAGTCCCAGCTACTCGGGAGGCTGAGATAAGAGAATCGCCTAAGCCCAGGAGTTGGAGGTTGCTGTGAGCTGTGATGCCACAGCACTCTACCGATAAAGTGGGTGATAAAGTGAGACTCTGTCTCTAAAAAAAAAAAAAAAAAAAACGAATTCTGCTCCATTTCTGTTTAGAGACAGAAAAAGTTAGAAATGAAAAGATGATGTTCCTGTCAACTTAATTAACATTTCATTTCCTGCCCAGGTCAAAAGAAAAAAATATAAATTACTTAATCAACCATCTCAGTAAGAATATAGGCAATTGAGTCAGATATAATGACCTACCCTAGTGAAGTTAAAGACATACAATGCATATCCCTTTGACCCAGCAATTCCACTAAAGGAACTCAAGCACATCTGCAGAAAGAAACATGACAAGAACATTCTCTGAAATAATGTCTTGAAAAACTCAAGGGAACATAAAAGTCCACTAGGACAAGAATGGATATATAAGTCATAAATATGTATTTAAAGGAATACTACATAGTAGTTAAAATGACCAGATTAGCACCACATGTATCAGCATGGATAAATCGCAAGCACACAATGTAATGCTGTATGGAAAAAAAGCAAGCTGCGGAATAAGTATCTATCATTCATGGGAAGTTTGAACACGTGGTATGTGATTTATATAGTGAAAATATAAAGTATTCTTAGAAATGACAAACACCAAAGTCTGGATAGTGTTTACCTTTGGGGAGAAAGAGGAAAGAAATTAGAGACCAGTACACATTGAGGGGGGACTTCAATTGTATTTTTGATATTTTACTCCTTTTTTCTTTTTTAAACAGGGTTATTGTTATTTTCTTTCTGAGACAGGGTCTTGCTCTGTCACCCAAGCTGGAGTGCAGTGGCATAATTAGAGCTTACTGCAGATTCAAACTCCTAGGCCCAAGCAATCCTCTTGTCTCAGCCTCCCCAAGAGCTAGACTACAGGTACCACCCACACCTGGTTATTTGTTATTTTTTGTAGCGATGCACTCTTGCTATATTGCCAAGCTGGTCTCAAATTCCTCCCCTCCAGGGATACTCCCATTTCAGTGGCCCAAAATGCTATAATTACAGATGTGAGCTACCATGCCTGATCAATATTTTTTTTTAAGAAATCTGAAGAAAATATAGAAATTAAGAGTTAACAAAACTGAATGATGGATATAAGATTATTTATTATTTTAGTCTCTGTACTTTTCTATATGCTTGGAAATGTTCATAATTAACTTTTTTTTCCACACACAAAAAATCAGATATAAGAGCTGAAAGGGATGTTAGATTTTTAATAAGCAGCTACTTTGTGATGCTAGAGATACTCTGGTGCCCTAGAGAGAAAAAGTCTTTACAGCCTTGAAGCTTACATCTACAAGAAAGAGACCAAATTTAAAAATAGACAGGATATGAATAAGGATCGCACAGAGGATTTCATTTGCTCATTTGAGGATGAGTAAACTGAGGTGCAAAAAAATTAAATGATTTCCCCAAGTTATAAGCCTTCTATATACTTCTGTTTTCCCCTGGTAACTCTCTAACTTAATGTTATTACAATTATAACAATAATTGTCAAATTACAATTGATAGTATTAAGTGCATTGATAGTGCCACATTTGTAGTCATCTCTAAGATACAAGGCATAGATGCAAATTTATCAAATGCTAGAAAAACTTAAATAAAATAACTTTAAATTACTGGAATATTTTGAACATTACATTAAATTTACACAACCTTCTTGTTACCTCTGTTTCACGGTGAAAAAAGAAACAAATGGGGGAGTAAAGTGGGGTGAAGAAAATTGCCTAAGGCTCTGCAGGAAATAAGAGTGACAAGTTCTGGACCAGAATTCAGAACTCTGACTAATCTAATGCAAAATCTTGAATATCTTTCTTTCTGATCTTCCCTTTCAGGTTACTGTGCCTCACTTCCCCATATTTCTGTAGAACCAGCCCTACTCTTTTGAAAATTGTCAGAAAAGAGCCCTTAGCACTAATATCTCAGCAGATAAATTGAGTTTTTTTTCACTTTCAAATTGCAAATTCATTGGCAAAAATGTTTTATGTAAACTTTTGTGTCTTTTTTTTTTTTTTTGAGACAGAGCCTCAAGCTCTCACCCTGGATAGAGTGCTGTGCCATCACAGCTCACAGCAACCTCCAACTTCTGGGCTCAAGTGAGTCTCCTGCCTCCACCTCCCAAGTAGCTGGGACTACAGGCACCCGCCACAACGCCTGGCCATTTTTTTGGTTGCAGCCATCATTGTTGTTTGGCAGGCCCATGTTGGATTCGAACCCGCCAGCTCAGGTGTACATGGCTCGCGCTTTAGCCTGTTGAGCCACAGGTGCCGAGCCACTTCTGTGTCTTTTTAAATGTGCAAACTCTTCCGTCCAGATTGTCTCAAAGAATGTTCAGAGAAATCATTTTCCAGATAGAACTGTTCTATTCAGAAACTTAAAGACAGGTATCAGGTGAGCTTTTATACACTGTTGGATAGTAAAGGAAGTAGAAGAACAAAATGATTATGGTGACCTAATCTACCTAGATGGTGTTATGACATTCATTCTGCTTATAAAATCCTAGCATTCATAAAGTTTCTATCAAAGCAATTGCCTTCATTTCTATTAAAATAATTGTTTTAATATTATAGCTAAAGGTGATTATTTCAGCTTCTTCCTGAGTTTATTAAAAAAGAAATGATCACTCCTAGAAATGAAGTATTCATAGGGAAAAATTATTCTGAGCAGAATTTAAATATCCAATGTTAGAAGGCACTAGGGTCTAACACTAGTGCTACCCAGGGGTCCATCAGCAGACTTTACCCCTGTACACCACCCACTTCCCTACAAAGCTGATTATAGGTTTATGTAGTAAGTGCCCGATATTGACTGGTACAGGAACACTCCAGACTTACTTATTATCTTCATTTTCCAATGAATTCTTTCTTCCCTTGGCTGATGTGTGAAGCTAGGCTTCTAAGGACTTCCTCGGTGTCCTTATTAAGAACATCTGTGAAGAGCATCAGACTGAAGTGTTGAATTTCACCCATTTGGATTTCATTAAAGTGTCTATAGTTGTCAAGCATTTAGAAAGTCAAGACACTAAGAGTTTGGGGTTTGACCCAAAGGAAATTGGTCCTCATTTTAAAGCTAAACAGGAGGGATAACTGAGCCAAAGCTTTTTAGCAAGTAGGAGATTTTTAAAAAATTATTCCTTTCAGATACATGCCTCTAAAGTATGAAAGCTTAAACAGTCATACTTTATAATAGTGAGTTTTCTATCTTGCCAAAACAAAGTGTGGGTTTATTGCAGAGGTTCTTAACCCAGAGTTCATGGACCTTTAGTGGGTCCATAGGTAGACTTCAGAGAGTCCATAAACTCTGTGAAATAGTAAGCAAAATTTTATGGGCAAATACACATGTGTATTTTTTTTTCCTGGGGAGAGGAAACCATAGCTTTCATCAGATTTTGGGGGACATCTGTGTTTCAAAAAAGGTTTAAAAATGTTGGTTTATTTACTTACTTATTTAGCTACCTTAAAATTTTCAAAGTATCTGAATAAACAGAGTTTTAAATTTCTCTTTTTATTAAGAGTACACAAATGTACATGAATTTTAAAATGCTAGTAAGGTATACTAATTTTTAAATATTAACAAATGACCAGAATTTTGGTAATTTGTGAAATTTCCATTATGACTAAATTTAGTTGGATACACACTCTGATCTAGCCAGGCTTAACAAAAATAACCTGACTGGATATTTGGAATAAATCACATAAAAAGAACAATTTGGTTGAAAAGTGAAAATATGCCATGCTGGTGGTACAAAGCAGTAAATAACAAAGCAGCTTGAAATTTTTCTATCACATTTAGTAATATTAAGAAGTTTTCTATTTGTTTAGTCAATTATATTCTAATTATAGTAAAGTTGGCAAGAATTAATTTATATTGTGACTCAAATCCACTCTAAGTAAAAACAGCAATTTCATTTTGTAAAGAACAATAAGTAAAATAAATTCTAATGTTAAAAAGCCACTGGCCATTTGTAAGTTTTGTAACATTTTAAGTAAATACCAAATAATCTGACCACTATTACACTGATTCTAGTTCCATCTATACTTGGAACATTTAGTAAATTTAAGAGGTCATTTTTTTTTAGACAGAGTTTCACTTTGTCACCCCTGGTAGAGTGCTGTGGCATCAGAGTTCGCAGCAACCTCAGACTCTTGGGCTCAAGTGATTCTCTTGCCTCAGTAACTGGGACTACATGTGCCCGCCACTATGCCAGCTCTTTTTAGAGATGGGGGTCTTGATCTTGCTCAGGCTGGTCTCAAATCCACCCACCTTGGCCTCTCAGAGTACTGGGATTACAGGCATGAGCCACCGTGCCTGGCCTACAAGAGGTCATATTTTAAATTAAAATATAATATGTTGTTTCTTCTCTGAATATGATTTTAATAGAGTGTTGTTTTAACTGGATACTAGAATTGCATTTGGTTTCAAAAATAGATCATTTGCTATACATTGAACTAACGACATTTTTTCAATGCCGTTTTCCTTGTGAATCATCCACTTTAGATTGGAATCAAAGTACAGAATGTAGAAGGACAACATGAATCTTTGATCAAGAGACTATTTGCTTTGTATCACAGAATATATCTTTGTTTTATATCACAGGAACGTGCCCAGGTTATTCTTTCTCTTCAGCTTACTCAGACATCAGTCTACTTTGTTTTATCTTTGCTCCTTGGGCAGCAAGGCTTCCTTGGTCACCTTCTTGAATTACCTATCCTCCCAGACAGATCTTTTGCTTATTATACATGAACCTGGCTTGCTTCCAAATTAACTTGGCTAGTCTATTAATCTTTCCCATGCTCTCTCAAAAACCTTGATCTACCCTCTTGTTATTCACCAAACCAAATTTAGTTCCAGGCTTCACACTCCTTTACTCCTTAATACATATTCGGCATGCCATCAACTTTTCTTATATTCTTTTCCACATGGTATATTTTCTCCTCAAACTAAGTCTTTCTCTCTAACTTTGCTTCGAAATATTTTCTTCTTTTTACTCTCTTCTTAAAAACATATTTAAATATTAATGAAACATGGAGTTGTTAATTTGTTTTATACAGTTTAAGAGTTTGTTGTTGTTATTGTTCTTGAACATCAAGTTTGTCTTACTATTTAAATAAGGTTAAGAATCAGTAAAGGTTATGGCATATGAATTATACCTCAATAAATCTATTATTTAAAAAATAGGACAGTGAACATAAAAAGAATAAAGTAAAGGAATTTACATGAAAGTGTTTTGAAGATAGAAATAGCAATATGGATCCTAGCTAGTTATTAGTATTATAATTACTATTACATGCACTGTTTATTTCTTTTTATTTCTTTTTTATTTTTTTGAGACAGAGTCTCACTTTGTCACCCTTGTAGAGTGCTGTGACATCACAGCTCACAGCAACCTCCAACTCTTGGGCTTAGGTAATGCTCTTGCCTCAGCCTTCAGAGTAGCTGGGACTACAGGTGCCTGCCACAATGCCTGGCTATTTTTTGTTGCAGTTTTGCAGAGGCCAGGTTCAAAACCCTCATCCTCAGTATATGGGGCTGGTGCCCTACCCACTGAACCACAGATGCCACCCAACATGCACTGTTTAGTTTTACAAATTCTCTGACGCCTTCCTATAAACTAATAATTTAATCCTCTCTGCTAATTCTTTGTCCTAGAACTATTTATCCAAATGCAAATTATGCAAAAGTTTCTAGCTCAATGCTGGCATATAATAGGTGTCCAATAAATGCTAAAAAGCAAAAAAGTTAAAGCAATAATTGATGAGTCAAGTCACGTATATTAGTGTAAGGTTTAAAGACTAAAAGGACATATGGCCTATGCCTAAAGTAGGAGCAAATTAAAGTTTAAAAAATCCTTATTTTTTGATATTAGAAATAATGTATGCTATTATTCAAGTAATAGGATTGAAAAATAGATTAAAAACTCACTTCTTAGGCCCCTCTTGAAGGACTGTTATTAAGCAGTAGTTGAACATTGGTTTGGTGGGGCAATATGATGATTTCCAATCAACTTTCTATTTATTATGGGGACCTCACAATTTTGGTAACAAAGGAATATTTATCTCAACATGGTTCTTCCTTTTGGAAACAGAGAGAGCAACTTCTAAATTTTCTATTAGAACTATGCAATAATGACTATGTAGTTCAAGATGTTTTCATTACTCAGTAGGTGCTTTGTTTCTTCTACAATTCAATTCCCCTTCCCTCTCTGGTCCTCAGAACCAAGGAAGAAGGAAGCATTACTGATCAAAGAAGGTGAAGTGCAGAGCCGATAGATCACAGGTTTGCTAGTCAGGACAGCTAGCACATTTTCACATTTGTGATCTTTATTATGCTTCAAGAATAGCAATGTCTTTGGATTGCAAAGAACTTTAGAAATGTCTTTGTCCATCTCTCATACAGTATTACTAATGGTAGGAGCACTTGTTATTTTAAGCTGTAGGTACCATTGTTAGACAACTCTGAATACTAGAAAAATGTTATGCTCGGTCAAAAATCCACCTCATGGCACCTTCCAGTGATTGGTCCCAACCCTGCTCTCTACTTTCTCTAAGCCAGAAACTTGGGGAAAGAGAGTAGAAGTCCTCTTATATAAACAGAGAATGGGAAGATGTTTGAGTTGAACTTTGTAAAAAGTTTAGAATTATTTGGGAATGGTGTCACCATACCACCAGGTCCTCAGAAACATACACTGTTTATTCCTTCTTTATTTAAATTCTAGAGTAGAAAGATTTCATTTCTTTCATCCAAATACACCAGTGAATTTAGCAAATTTTCAATCTTCCTGGGGGAGCTACCGACAAATCTACATTAGCACACCTTATGGGAGGAGAGAGAAGGAATTAGAAGCGTCACAGTTTTATTTCCTTCTTTGGTGGTATGGTGGGAAGGAGGATTAACTGGTTTGAGCTGAGACCTTACCAGGTATGAATCTCTTAAATCCCTCGCCCAGATTAACTAAATGATCCCAGTGTTGAGCACACAGGTTGTCAAGAGTACTTGTATCACATTGATTTGCCTAATAACTAATCTGATTGCAAACTCCTCCACCTCTAATGAGGAGGTTCCATTGTCCTCCTTTTGCAAGTTCTAACATGCTAGGTTCCAATCTTGATTCAAAAGGGCCTGAATTGCATGATAATATCTCAAGCTGCCAAAGGCCACAGCTTCTTTATTTTAAAAAAAAAAAAAAGAAGGAGTGACTACAGATCATGCCGCAAGACTCTTAGTGTCTACACCTGGCTGGCCCTAGTTTGGCACATTCTCATCTATTTATTCATCCAAATAATAACTTCAAAAAAAGTAAGAAAAATAATAAGTCACTCAGGTAGCAAAGACTAAGATAATGTGTATCAGCTTTGATCACATGCTCTGAGGTTTACAAAAATGAATTATTATCAACCGGGTGTCATCCTTAGCTCTTCCCTGGAAACACTTTTCTTAAATGTTGCTTTTGATCATATTCTTAAGATGTAATTAAGGATTCCTTTTCCCCAGTCATGTTTTCTATCTTGAGCTAAAACCTTATGGAAACAATCCCATGGAATTATACAGCTATGGTTCCACTCACAGGAGCTCTTGGTAATGATTAAGGTTGCCCAGACAAAAGAATATGGAATAGGTGTTTGCCTAATGGGTGTGTCAAACAGGGGTGGGATGTCTTTTTTATCTTTCTACAACTTGGTTTCCTATGAAGAATTCTAATACATCTCTGTAATTAGGAAGTTTCTTTGATTGAATTTATATATTTTTTTCAGTACTCATCATTTGATATCCATTCAACAAATATTTGGGTATCTCCATGTGTTAGGCACTGTATTGGTTTAGAATAAGAGGCAAATAAAGAAAAAAAGATAAATAAAGAAATAAATATGCTATGATACAGGTATGTAGGCTTCTATGAAAGTATGCAGAAGGTTCCCTGTCAGTGAGGGAGGAAAAGAGGGAATAAGGAGAATTAACTGGAGGAGATGAATGTGATTTTAATGATGAGACAGAATTCAAATGACTTTCTTCCGTGAAATTATGCTATCCTGGTAATAATCAGATAGTAATGGTAAACAGCAGTTTTCTTTAAAGTGTAATCCATGACACAAGTCTCTTTAGACACTCTGAGAAAAAAGGATTTTGTAGGCAAATGTATCTGAAACTTCATAATGTACATTAACAACTAATGTCTCTGAGAAGTCTGGTAGTAAAGAAACCTGATAAACAAAGCATAACCCAGGATTTCCCACACTGCCCTGATCATAAGTCTCTTTGTTGTTGGGAGGAGGGGTGGGGAGATATGGGAAGGGAGGAGTATGGGGGTGTGGAGGGGTGGGACCTATTGCCATTCTGACAGATGCCACTTTAATTCTTAACTGAAGAGGATAATTCCCTCCAAAAATGGATGCTCTGGGTCAATGAAATAAACTCTTACCAACATGTTTAGCTTTTCCATGTTTCACAGTTAACTAAAAATATGGTTAATGAAAATGGCTTTTAGTATGGGCAAAATAGGCCATAACTTGGGATTTTCTTGCTTACTACAACTTTGTGCCAAGCTATCAGAAAATCTGCATAGAATCCTCATCACCTCAAAGGTGAACAGACTGAAGCCCTACGGCAGAATATGTCTCTACATTCCTTGAAACAAGTGTGAAGAAAAAAATTAGAGAACTGCCATTATGAATTGTACTAAAGCCATGATCAAAAGTCTCCATACTTTGAAATACCTAATCATATTAGAGGATTAAACATGAGTGAATACTTACCAATAATTTATGCATTTCCATATCTACTTGAACCTTTTAATTTTGATAACATAAATATTGTGGGTTTTTTCCTTGATTATACTGACAAAATCTTTCTTTTACCTTCAGTCTGGTAGGTTCCTTTTGCTATAATATCCTATTGTTCTTGGACTGTAGTCAGTTTCTGGCTTTATCCAAACCTACTTTTCTTGATGACTTTTTGAATAAAAGAAGACCTAAGTGTCATGAAAGATTACGAAGAGTTCAGTCTTATCTTTTCTAGGAATAATGAAAATTGTATAATGCTTATACAAATGTTGGGTTTATTGTGTGTTCCATAAGGCTCTCTTGTCGAGGCCATAGTGTAATGCCTCACCCTTAAAGGTAGATATGACCCTCTCTGAAGAAAATACACATTCCCCGTATCACTTGACTGGAAGGGATAGGTCTTCAGACAGGTAATAGGATCTTGGAAGGTGGGTCTTGGGTCTGAGCAAGAACTCCTGATTCCCTCAGAATTATTCTCTTGTTGGACTTTCCAGTACCTAGACTCTTTGGAGATGTTCCCTGGTGGTATGAGAAAGATGGTCCCCTCCAGGGGTTAGTCAGGAAGGCAAAACCCCTGTAGGGGATCCTGAACTAAAGTGATTATCTAGCTTTATGTTTCTTTATGTGTTTGTTCTCATCTGGTTACATCCAAACCTTTAGCAAAGGTTTATCACACGCTTTAGCCTAGCTTAAGTTGTGCACTAAGAAACATAGGTCAGAGGTTGGGCATGGTGGCTCACACTTGTCATCCTAGCACTCTGGAAGGATGAGGTTGGCCGACTGCTGGAGCTCAGGAGTTTGAGACCAGCCAGAGCAAGAGTGAGACCCTCATCTCTAAAAATAGCTGGGTATTGTGGCATGTGCCTGTAGTTTTAACTAATGGGGAAGCTGAGGCAAGAGGATCACTTAAGCCCAAGAGTTTGAGGTTGCTGTGAGCTGTGACGCCACAGCATTCTATTGAGGATGACATAGTGAGACTCTGTCTCAAATAAATAAATAAATAAAAGAAAAAAGAAATATTGAGTGAGAATTTGGAGTCAATGTTTGGGCCAAAGGGCTAACAAAGAGACAGGAATACTCAAATTAACATAGTGATGTGTGGTTATAGTTATTACCAAAGATAATACCATCAGTTATATCCTTTCTGACAGTCATTTTATTATGCTATGTCATCTAATCTTCACAACAATCCTCAGAGGTAGGTTTTATGTGTATCAGCCCCATTTTGCAGATGAGAAAACTAAGACTCAGAGAAATTAAGTATTTGCATACATCCTAGGAGTACTGGAGATGGGATATGAACTTAGGTTTCATCTTCTCTAGGGTCTGAACATACTCCAGTCAAGCTAACTTTCTCAGAACTTAAGTTTTTTTATTCGAAACTACCTAACTTGTAGGGTTGCTGTAGGGATTCAATGAAATAATGTATATAAAGACTCTGGGCCATTGGCTAGAAGATAATAGATATCTCCCAAATAATGCTTATAGTTATGTTTCCTTCTGCCTTTCCAGTCATTCTTAATATTCTTCACGGGTTCCTCTTTCTCTGATGGCCTTTTAGATTGGCGCCTCATAACTTTTTCCTTTGAAGAAACACTCTTCTTAAGTGAATTCATCCAAACCCAGGGCTGCAGCTACTGTTTTTATGGTGGTGCCTTCTAAGTCTGAACCTTCAGCCCAGAACATGACCGAGCTCCAGACCCAGCTAATCTATTCACTTGGTAGCTCTACTTGGATGTTTCACATATATATCAGACTCAGTCTATCCCAACCTGCACATGTCATCTTTCTGTTTCACTCCTGGCCTCTCTTTCAGTAAGTGGCATCATCAAATTTCGTAAGCCAGAAGCCTGGCAATCTTTCTCTACTCCTCCTTCTCCCTCATCCTCTCACTCAATTAGTCATCATGATCTCTCAAGTCTCCCTTCTTATTATCTTTTGTATCAGTCCCTCCCTCTCTATCTTTCCTCAATTTCATTTCCACAGCCACTATCACTGCCTAAATTCAGACTCACATCACTTTTCTCAGGCATTAATGCAATAGTCTCCCAACTAGCTTCCTTACATTCTACCTAACCCTCTGATCTCTATCCTCAATATTATCGTCAAAATCATCCTTCTGAAGTAGCAAAGTATACCGTGCATTCAACACTTAAAATCTTTCAAAAGCTTCCCATAGATTTCAGGAAATTCAGGGTATCAGGAGGCCCTTCATGATAATAGTCTCTTCTTGTTTCTTTAACTATATTTTCACTGCTTCTTTTTTTTCTTTTTCTTCATTTGTGCTATTTGTTTCTGCTTCATTTGTGCTATTTGTTTCTGCTTTGAACTTCTCCAAAGGAAGCTATTTCTACCCTTGGGGCTTCATGCATGTCCTTGGGTGCCTACCCATACCTCTCACCTGGCCCCTCTCAACTATTTCTTTAAAGCTCAGCTCAAGGGGCATTCCTCTGGGGAGGTTTCTCTTCAGTGCACCCATGACACCCATGCCTTGCTTTGTGACAGCACTTTTCATACTAACCATCTCCCTCACTAGCTTGTAAACTGGACCCCCAAGTTTATTATTTATTATCCCCAGCACCCAACCCCTCATGCCTACTGGTTAATGAGAGAGGAATTCAGTAAGAGGGTTTTTTAACCCTCGGGTATTTGTAAACCTACAAAGCTAGGGAAAAGGCAAGGGTGTGAGTTAAGGTGGCACATTACTGAAGATTCCTTAAAGCTCATTTCTCTCTTCCACAGTCCTTTCTTCTCCATTTTAACTATGGCCAGGTTCTACCACTCACTGCAGGAACATTAAGACACAACAGATTTTAGACATCCTCTATGGAACAATTAAGACCCAGAGTATTCCATTTGCCAGCACAGGGAGATTAAGACACTGTGATTGGGACCAAGTGAATACACATCCTGACCTCTGCAATCTGGAGAGTCAGTGTTCCTGCATGAACCTGAACCAGAGGCTGTGCTCTAAAAGGCTCTGTTTGGTTTTATTTTCTCTAGGGAAGCTGAAAACATTTTTATTACCTTAGCTACTCTCTTCACTTTCTTTCTTTCCATTTTTTTCAAACCTCCCTGAATGTTTTCTCTTTTTCAAGTTGCTTGCCACATCTCTCTGAATGTAATGCAGATCAAAAGAGTTAAAAAGAAGAAAAGCAAAACCAACTAATTCGAAAGCTAATCGAGTTGTTTAAAAGCCTATCTGGGAGAGAGGAGTCTCTGAATTGGAAAATACCTTAGGAATCATATAGCTTACCCAACAACTTTATTTAGTTAATGATGAAATGAAAAGGAAAAGGGGCTTAGTGACTGGTCCCAAACCACTTAACTAGCAGAGAACAAGAATTGTATTGCAGATCCCCCAAATTTCCAATCCCTGCGATCTCTTTTTCTTGGGAGACACTCTACTTGTGCCCACAGCTAATAGAGTCTGTTTGTGTAAGTCCAGGTAATTGGCACAAGTATATTTATGACATTTAATGTGTATTATATTTAATTTTTTAACAGAAATATGATTAATGCACTTAGCAAGAGCAGAAAGAGGCCGTGTGGTTGACGGTCAGGTCTCAGGAATGGTTCTATATATATTTTGCCCCTGGGAGAGTAAGAAAAATTGCCAAGGGACCCCAGGCCTGGGGCTGGACAGAGCCATCGTTTCTCTAGGACCTAGAGGGAAAGTCAAGGGCGCATCTTCGCGGGCAGCAGACCGGCTGAGCAACCCCATGTGTGCCCTTCTCCGGTGCCTGCGACAGGCAAATTCCAGGAACTGGTTAGAAGGTTTAGTTTGCAAAGTCTCACTTTCAGGAGCCACCTCACAACGTCTGGAGAGTCTCACGTTCAGGTGCCAGCTCACAACTTTGGGGCCACAGATTCGGGGATCTTTCAGGGCTCTGGGCTCAGGGAGGAGGCCCTCAGGCGTCTGCCTGCCGCTCCTCTTGTGTACCCAGGACAGACCAAGCCACCGCCTGAGAGTCATGGGGCGTTTTAAGAGTTTCGACCGCGGCCTCCGGCTGGTCACAGGCCCGCGTGCAGGTTATAAGAGGTGCCCATGCCCTTTCTTCGAATCTCCAGGCTAAAGGATGGTCTTACAATCAACCTAGAAATCTTTTCCTGTTTCGCCAATTGCGAATGTGGACCTTTGACTTAAGCAACGGAGGAAAACTTCGATTTCCTTGACTTTTGAGAATGTATTCGATATTTATGCGGCGCCTCTTGTGTACTACCAGAAACTGTGTATTGCCCTGTCCATAAAAAAAGATGAAAAGAGAGTTATATCTGGGACCAGCTTATTACTACATAAACTAAGAAGCAATTAGGCGAGAAGATGGTGTGAGCTCGAACAAATCTAAGTAGAGAAAGCTTGGAGGGAAGGGAGTGAGAGAGCCCGTAGAGAAAGGGAGAGGGGGCGGGAGCGGGGAGGGAGGAGATTTGGTGGAATAAGGATGAGGAAGGAGAAGGGAGATGAAAGAGAAAACTGGGCAGGAGTGGGGTGCGGGGAGGGTAAGACGAAGAGAGGGGAGAAGAGACGGTGGGGACGGTGGGCGGTGATAGAGAAGGCGAGGGAGAGGCCTAGTTTGTGTCCAGGAGGCCACTCCTGTAACCCGCTTCCCTGGGACTAGACTCACGGAGGCATCGCCTGCAGCACGGTGACCGACCTTCTCTCCGCGGCCTGGCGACCACGCGGCGCGCACTTCCCGCTCCCCAGCCCTGGCCCCTGGGCAGGCCCCACGGACTCCCAGCCGGTGCCTAACGCGCTCTGCCTTCCTCGACGGCCCTCTACGCGTGCCCACGACCCAAGCGAAGCCTGCGCTTCCGCGGAAACGCCTGTGCCCTCGGACGCAGGTGACTTAGTGTGGTCGGTGGACCCAGCCGCCCGCTCTGCGTGGAAAGGAGGCTCCTTCGGAGACAAAGGGCGCAGCCCCAGATCTTGGAGAGGTGCTCCAACCTTGCGCACTTGCCTGGCGGGAGGGGCCGGGGAATTAACACTTATTAGAGCAACTTCTGTTTGTTTATTCGCTGATAAGAGCACTAGGGGATCCAGAAGGCTGGGGAACCTGCAGTGGCCAGGGCAAGTTGCGTTAAATGTTAGGAACGTGACCTGCTCGCGGCCGTCTGCGCGGGAAGCAGGCCGTGGGCCGCACAGCACGCCCCGGCAGTGAGTGCAGAGGGAGCCCGAGGGCGGGGAGGCAGGGCGGGTCCGAGCCGGGTTCGGACGCGGGCGGCCAGCAGTAGCGGGCAGACCGCCGAGCGTCCTTGCTGAGGCATTTGCTGTGAATTGGGCAGGAACGGCCCTGGGTGGCGGGCCTGACTGGTGGGAGCATTGGGGGCCACCCCAAGGCCGCTGCTGCCTGGATCCGCGCCCGAGACCGAGCGGAGACCAGCAGGGAAAGCTGGGGGCCGGACGGCAGGTTAGGGCCCCTGCTTCTTCTCCAGGTGGGAGGCTAGCCTCGGGGCCCCAGATCGGACGCCTGCTCGCAGCACTGGGTGGCCGGCGCCCGGGCCGCTCGCGTTTCCCCGCCCTGCGCGCACAGCCCTAGGGTTCGAGCGGGCCCCGCTGCTCCGCCGCCGGAGGGGCGAGCAGCGTCGGGGCGGCGGATTCCCGGCTTCAGCTCTTCGCGGCGCCCTGGAGGCTCCCAGCGAGCTGCGGCCGTAGGGCCCGGCAGGAGGCGCTGCGGGGCCGAACTGAAGGTAAAGGTTTTAGGGGCAGTGTTTTCGCATCCTGCCATTGGGTACTACACTTTCAGTTAAATGACCCAATTCAAACGTTAGGGTCATTGGTGTCTTCTTTACCTCCTCTTTAAAATACGTGTGGGGTGTGTGTGTGTGTAGTGGAATAGTCGGTTGATCTCAGCCAAAGAAACTGAAAAGTAGAAATTATAAAAATTTTAGATATGCTGGCGGTGCCCGTAGCACAGTGGGTAGGGCGCCGGCCACATACACCGAGTCTGGCGGGTTCGAACCCGGCCTGGACCAGCTAAAACAATGACAACTGCAACCACCACAACAGCAACAACAAATAGCCGGGCGTTGTGGCGGGCACCTGTAGACCCAGGTACTTGGGAGGCTGAGGCAAGAGGATCGCTTAAGCCCAAAGGGTTGAGGTTGCTGTGAGCTGTGACGCCACCGCACTCTACCCAGGGCGCCAGTTTGAGGCTCTGTCTCAAAAAAAAAAAAGAAAAAAAAATTTTTTTAGATTTGCTGACCTAGCATTTTAAAAGGACGATGTAAGGAAGAAATTTGAATTCTTGGCTACCTAGCCAGGGATCAGCTATTATTGCCATTTGTTAAAGATCCGAAGGTCTTATAAACACTTTCATAAGACAGGCTTATTAGTAAAGTTTTGTTCTAAGTCTTTTGTTGAAATATAGGTTTATGTATTTATTACTATCTGAGAGATCACACATCAGTAAGAGGAACAAGGAGAAGTACGTGTACTTCCAAGTATAATTGAAATTCCAATACATTTGTAATAATTGTATATATGTAATATACATATAATTGTATTACGATGGCCTTTATCAAACCATTAAAATTCTGTGATCTGTGGATCCATAGTGGTCTGTGAATCATTAATGAATCCACTGGGATTAGAGCAGTTATGCCAAACTGAAATGTATTATTTAATTTTTTGTTATGCTCAAGTGTAGGCCCAAATTATACCAGTAAGTAATCTGAAAATCTGGTTAGAAATTAAAGGAAATCCCTGAACCCACTGTACATGTGGCCAATTTAGACTCTTGAATTCTGTGTAAATGATGGGGCTATGAAGGGCTTAGATGGAATTGTCAATCTTCTGCAGTCTCAGTCTCAGGGAGATGGCCCTTGCGGTAGCATTTGGCACTGAGGACTTTGGTTTTCAAAAGTGATTTATGTCATTTTGGAAAATTATTCAGCAGTGATTATAAATGATGAAAAGAGGCCTTTTGCACTGCATATTCAGTCTAATATATGTGAAAGAACTAATTTCCAAACAAAGCTTCTGTTTCAAAAAAGGCTGCCATATGTTTTATGGTAGTGTGATTTGGAATTGATGCTGTTCTAGCTAACAGGTAATTCAGGACCTCAGGAGATTACATGGAGACTCTGCACAAATTTCCCAGGAAGTGAATAGTTATGATTTAAGCAGATGCTAATTGTTGTCTCACTAGGCAGTCCTTCTCAGTTTTGACAAAATGAAATGCTTCAATCTGATGTGCGAGTTTCTAATAGTAGAATTCCACCTCTCCTTTGAACTGGTTACCTCCAACGTAGGTATAAAATAAATCTTGGTTAAATAGAACAGTTCTATTTATTCATTAAGGATTGAGTTAGGTAGGTGGTTTAGATAGGTTGTTTTATTGAGTAAAATTGCATGGGAAGTTAAATGTATACCTTACATTTATGCAGCATTATGCATTTATCTCATGTAATTCTCACAATAAACATTCTGAAGTAGATATTCATAAGTTTGTTTTGCAAGTCCGGAAACTGAGACTTATGGTGCCAGCCTCAAGTTCTTGTAGCTAGTTTGTGATGAAGCTGGGATTCAAACCCTAGATATGGGTAGAAATTTCTTCTTTTATATATTTATCCCTTTTTTTTTCTTGAGACAAGTTCTTGCTGTGTCACCCAGGCTGAAGTGTAGTGGTGAGATCATAGTTCACTGCAGCCTCAAACTCCTGGGTTCAAGAGATCCTCCTCTCAGCCTTTAGAGTAGCTGGGATTACAGATGTGTGCCACCCTTATGGCTAATATATTTACATTGTAAGTGGTATATGTTCAACATGTGTTTTTTGTTTTTTGTTTTTTGAGACAGAGCCTCAAGCTGTCGCCCTGGGTAGAGTGCCATGGCATCACAGCTCACAGCAACCTCCAACTCCTGGGCTCAAGCGATTCTCCTGCCTTCACCTCCCAAGTAGCTGGGACTATAGGTGCCCTCCACAATGCCCAGCTATTTTTTGGTTGCAGCCATCATTGTTGTTTGGTGAGCTCAGGCTGGATTCGAACTTGCCAGCTCTGGTGTATGTGGCTGGCGCCTTAGCCGCTTGAACCACAGGCGCCTAGCTGTTAAACATGCGTTTTTAAAGTTCCTAATCACAATTTCTTTCAAATTATTCAATCTAGATTAGCAGATTTATTTATTTTATCCCCTTATTCTTAAGCACTACCTATGGGCTCTTTGCAATAATATTCAATAGCAAATTTGTTGGGACTTTTGATTCTTACATTTAATTAACTCTGCTGTGCAACTGGAGTAACCAGCAACCAGTAATATCTTGCTTTTCAAGTTGTGTAGAAGACTTGGTGTCCCTGAACCAAATAAAAGGATTTGAGCTACACAATGCAGAAGCAAAGTTATGATAATAATTTTGAAGTGGAATCTGCATAGTAAAAATGCTATTTCTAGTTTAACATTTAATATATAAAAGTACAAATTATATGTCTTTAAAAATCCATGGTGTGATAGGGTAATAGCTAGAATGTTTCTGCTTTCTTAAAAAACAAACTTATACAACTTGAAATTTAAAGTCACAATCTTAAAATGTCTTCTTTGGTTTATTCAACTAAATTAGAGCAACTTTTAAAAGTTTATTTCCTTAAACTTCAAAAGGCAGTATATTTTGGCCAGATAACTTGAAATAGAAAACAGATAAAGATGACTTACTGGTTAGTGAAACACCAGTCTAAAACAGACAGCTTACTTTTCTCCTAGACCAGCTGTTTATGTTTAACCTTCATTTACTACTTCAAGAGTCATATTTACACTTCTCCAGCTATACTTTTATCCATATGTTCTTTGGCCTTATACATTATATAAGGCTGTCTTAGGGCAACTTCCTAATCTTCTCATTAAGAAAATTTCACACTCACCCAAATAACCTTATAGAAGATGTCAGATGATATCCACACTAAAATAACCCCATAGATGATGTCATCTGATATCACTTATAGGCGTCCTTTCATTTTTGCCAGTAATAGTCCTTGCCAGGTTTTTCTTTTCATTTAGACAGCTAGAATGTTTCCCCTTCTTTTTTCAATTGATAGCAAAAAATTCTTCTAAAAATACTTCGTAATTCACTTGGTATCAGATAATGAATTTAGCTTCTGTCTTAGTCCATTTTGTATTGCCATAACAGAATACCATAGGCTGAGTAATTGAAAGAAAAGGAATTTATTTCTTACATCTCTGGAGCTGGGAAATCTAAGGTTGAGGGGCTGCATCTGGTGAGGGCCTCAGTGGGGATGTCATCCCATAATAGAAGGCAGAAGGGCAAGAGAACAAAAGAGAACTTGCTCCCCAAAGTCCTTTTTTTTGAGACAGAGTCTCACTTTGTTACCCTTAGTAGAGTGCTGTGGCATCATAGCTCATAGCAATGTCAAACTCTTGTTTGGACTCAAGCCATCCTCTTGCCTCAGCCTCTCGAATAGCTGGGACTACAGGCACCTACTATAACACCTGGGTATTTTTTTTAGAGACAGGATCTTGCTCTAGCTCTGCCTGGTCTCCAACTCCTGAGCTGAGACAGTCCACCCACCTCGGCCTCTCAGAGTGCTAGGATTACAGGCATGAGTCATAGCACCTGGCCCCAAAGTCCTTTTCTTTTCTTTTTTTTTCTTTTTATTGAATCATAGCTGTGTACAATAATTCAATCATGGGGTACAGTGTGCGGGTTTCACATACAATCTGAGATATTTTTATCAACCTGATTGACATAACATTCATGAGATTTTCTCATTTACTATGTGAAAACAT
>CAUYRH010004347.1:0-21722 GCA_963574655.1 Perodicticus potto | reverse complement strand
GAAAACACTTGAAGAAATCAGCCTGGGAAAATATTTTACAAGGAAGACCCCCGGGGAATTTAAGCAAAACCAAAAATACATTACTGGGATTTGATCAAACTAAAAAGCTTCTGCACAGTCAAAAACACAGTAAGTAAAGCAAGCAGACAGCCCTCAGAATGGGAGAGGATATTTGTAGGTTATGCTTCCAACAAAGGTTTAATAACCAGAATCCACAGAGAGCTCAAATGTATTAGCAACTAAAGAATAAGTGATCCAATCTCAGGGTGGGCAAAGAACTTGAAGAGAAACTTCTCCAAAGAAGACAGGTGCATAGCCTACAGACACATGAAAAAATGCTCACCATCTTTAATCATCAGAGAAATGCAAATCAAAACTACTTTGAGGTATCACCTGACTCCAGTAAGATTAACCTACGTGACAAAATCCCAAAACCAGAGATGTTGGCATGGATGTGGAGAAAAGGGAACACTTCTACACTGCTGGTGGGAATCCACACTAATATGTTCCTTTTGGAAGGATGTTTGGAGAGTACTTAGAGATCTAAAAATAGACCTTCCATTCGACCCTATAATTCCTTTACTAGGTATATACCCAGAAGACCAAAAATCACACTACAACAAGGACATCTGTACCAGAATGTTTATTGCAGCCCAATTCATAAGTGCTAAGTCATGGACGAAGCCCAAGTGCCCATTGTCCCACAGATGGATTAATAAATTGTGTTACATGTACACCATGGACTATTATATAGCCTTAAAGAAAGATGGAAACTTTACCTCTTTCATGTTTACATGGATGGAGCTGGAACATATTCTTCTTAGCAAAGTATCTCAAGAATGGAAGAAAAAGTATCCAATGTACTTAGCCCTACTATGAAGCTAATTTAAAGGTTTCATATGAAGACTATAACCCAACTATAGCACAAGAATATGGGAAAGGAGGAGTGGGGGGAGGTTGGGATGGAGGGAGGGTAATGGGTGGGGCCACACCTATGGTGCATCTTAGAAGGGTACAGGCAAAGCTTACTAAATGCAGAATACAAATGTCTTCATACAATAACTAAGAAAATGCCATGAAGGGTATGTTAAACAGTTTGATGAAATAGTTCAGATTGTATATGAAGCCAGCACATTGTACCCCTTGATTGCACTAATGTATGCAGCTATGATTTAATTTAAAAAATTTAAAAAATAAATAAATCAAAGGACTCTGAGCAAAGCAGATTGCCCTTCACCGTGTGGGTACACGGCCAAGCAGTTGCAGGTCTAAAGAGCAAAGACTGAGCTTTCGTGAAGTAATTCTCGTCTATGTAGTAACACAGAAATTCTGAGTAAGTTCCAGCTGATGCCCTGTGGAATTTGGACTCAAAGATGCAACCTCCACTCTTACTGAATTGTGAGCCTGTCAGGCTGCCCTACCAGTATTTGGCTGTCCTTGCCAGCTCCAAGGACAATTCCTTTGAACCAATCCTCTCTCTCTGTCTCTGTCTCTCTCTCTTTCTCTCTCTCCCTCTCCGCCACACCCTACTTAGCCCCTCTATTCCTCTGTTTCCCCATCTTCCTTTACACACAGGGGCCCTCTCAGATGAGGACAGTATCTGGAATACCACTCCCCAGTAAATGCAGTTGTGGGATGATCATGATGGTTGTGGCAGGGGAGACTAACTGTCCGACTAGAATCTCTGCTTCTCCTTCTGTAGTGTACAGTTGTTTCTGGAAGAGGTGTCCTGGTCAGGAACTTTATTTCACAGCTCCTTTGCATGCAGGCTGGGCACAGTGACAATCTTGACCAAGCAATGTGAGCAGCGAAGAGGAAATTCGACCAAGAAAGTTAAAACACAGGTGGATCTTTTCCCACATTGCCTTAGCACTTCTGTCTAATGGTTCCAGAGGACCTTGAGGTCTTAAGGCAGTGGTTCTCAACCTTCCTAATGTCGCAATGTATTTCCATTGTTAAAAAAGGAGTCATGACCCACAAGTTGAGAACCATTGGGTTTTTGGGTTTGCTTTTGCAGTTTTTGACTGAGACTGGGTTTGAACCCACCATCTCCCGTACATGGGACTGGCGCCCTACTCCTTTGAGCCACAGGTGCCGCCCTGAGAACACCATCGTTAAGGAATGGTGGGAACACAAAATGAAAGGAAGCCTTGTCTTTGAATATGTATAGGGAGAAATGTCTGCTACCGGGAGTGCCCACCTTGGACAGTTGTATGGACGAGGAATAGTTGTTTAATGTGTTAAGCAGTTCAAATGTTGGCGTTTGTCATTTGCTAACTTAACCTTAACTAAAATGATGATAATAAAGAGTGTAATAACAATGATAATATTCTCCCAAGCACACAAAAGTATTAAACCACAAAGTCTGTATCACGACTTAGGTATATCTTAGCTAGATCTAGAATTAGGGCTCTCTATTCACCTATCATCTATCTAGCTTTGTTGCAGTAATAAACAACCCTAATATTTCAATTGTTTCAAGATACATTTCTTCTTCATCTACAAAAACAGACTATTCTGGGTTGTTTTAGGCTTCCATGCATCTTCTCATTTCAGAAAATGGGCTAAAGTGGTGGCTTCTCTCTGAGGCATGGTTTTCTTCTGGTAAAATTCAAGAATGAGAGTAGCAGACTCAGCGGCAAGCACACATAAAGCTTTCCCTCACGTGTGGTGTTTATGTTCACATTTAATTGTCCAAAGGAAACCACAGGTCTACGCTTAAAGGCATTGGGCAGAAAAATATATTCTGTCTATGCAAAAACATGGAAAGAGAAGGGAAAGAATAGTTGGTCATGAATCAGTAATACAATCTACCATAATGACAGGTCCGTATTCCTCACATTACAATATTTCGTCAGCAGCTAAGGAAGAATTTAGAGTATCATATATTCCTTCTAAAGCTACTTAACCAAAGAAATGATCAACTGATGTCATGGAAAGGTCCTCTGGTTCCTCTGCTACAGAGATGATCTTTATTTAAGGCAACATCTTCGAATAGGAGATTGGAAGGAATACGGGGTGTTTTTGAGGTAGTGCCTGAGTTATCACATACAAATGTGTATGTTTTTTCCACTTTTGTAAAATATTCATAAAAATCACCAAGACTTAAGTAATTTTCAATTCTCTAATTCCCGCAATTCCATATGTGGTCAAATTTATGTATTAAAGATGTACTGAGCAGATATGAGCAATTAAAGCCGCTGCATTGAATTGTAGAGCTGAGGTATTTGCAGTAATCACTCCCACCCACCTACAACTTTCCATCAAAACTCTCCTTCTCTCTTTTCTCTTTTTAACATCTGCCTACAAGACACAAATATTTTCTCTGCAAACCACCTGATGGCTGGTCAGCCATGCAACTTAATTTATCTGGCTGTTTCTTAAAACATCTAATTGCTAAAAGTTGATCTGATGTCTATTTTGCTCTCTTTAAGCTGGAGAAGTGTGTCGCTGTGTGTGTATAATGTCCTCAGTCTTAAGTTTCACCTATTGATATAACTTAAATAAAAAATTTTAAATAAACAATTAGAGTAATGATGGCTGATTTGGTAAATTTCTTACTTTTCACGTAAACACTCAGATGCTGTGGTCTTGCATAGAAGACATTATCTTCTTCGACATACACAACGTACAGTTATGTGTCTTGAGAATAAATAGTTAAAAAGTTTTGGATTGGTTCACTTACAGTAATCGTGAGCAGAAGTACACAGGCTCTATATTAAGTTAAAAGCTTATGTGTGGATTTCATTAAATTTTTGATAATGATCATGAGGATAAAGATCATGTCTATGATTTTTATTATTCTGCTTCTTATTACAGACAGTGACAATGGTAATACTTAAGAAAATCATGAAAATATCATAGAAGAAATAATACTATGAAACTGCAGAAATGGATTATATTTTGTATATGAGGCCTGACAATTAAGTTTATGAACTTGCCACCAAACGCTTCTGGTGGTAGTACTCTACAAACAGCTTGATAAGATTTCAAACCTTGGTATATCCGTGTCTCATAGCTGTATACCTGTTGGTGAGTGGCAATGTCTTGCTGAACAGCATTTATTAATGTTGCATGTTTTGTATGTTGTCCTGAGAATGTCAGAACTTGTATTAGAACAAAGAAAAAAACATTAAATTTCTTGTTAAACTTGGCATAGGTGGAAGTGAAATCAGGGACAGGATAGTTCAAGATTATGGGGATCATGCCGTGAAGAAATTGATAGTGTACAAGTAGACTAAACATTTTTCTGAGGGGAGAGGAGGCATCAATGATTAAGAGAAGTCAGGGCAGCCAGTAAGGAGCAAAACTGAAAAAAACATTGCAAAAATTGTCAAGTTATGCTTCAAAACTGTCAGCTGACCATGAGAATCTTAGCAGACCAAATTAACATTGCTAGAGAAATAGTTAGGAAAATCTGAAAACCTTGACATGAGAAATGTGTGTGCAAAAATGGTCCTGAAAGAGCTCACCAGTGAACAAAAGCAAAGGAGAATCCGAGTTTGCCATAACCTTTTGGAGAAGCAAGACAATGCTTTGGACCATGTTATCACTGGTGATATAACATGGGTGTACCAATATAACCCTGAAACAAAGCATCAAAGTGTAATACGATTGAACCCAGCTGATTCTCCATGACCAAAAACATCTGTCAGTCTGAATCAACAATCAAAACAACATTGCTAACTTTTCTGGTGTCAGAGGGACCATTAATTATTGCTTTGGACCAACTGGACAAACAAGTTTACTATTTGCAAGTGCTGAAAAGACTGTGTGAAAAATATAAAAATGACCTAAGCTTTTTTGCCAACAACTCATGGCTCTTACATCATGATAATGCACCAGCTCACGTGGCACTGTCTGTGAGGGAATTTCTAGCCAGTGAACAAACAACTGTATTGGAACACTCACCTGATGTGGCCCCAAATGCCTTTTTTCTTTATTGCAAGATAAAATGATGAAAGGAAGACACTTGGATGATATTCAGAACATCAATTTTAATACCACAACAGCTCTGATGGCCATTCCTGAAAAACAGTTTCAAAAGTGCCTTACATGGTGGCATAGGCACTTGCATCAGTGCATAGCTTCCCAAGAGGAGTGCTTTGAAGGAGATAATAGTGATATTTAGCAAGGAGGTATGTAGCACTTTTTCTAGAATGACTTAGAAACTTGTCAGACCTTCCATATAACTGTTATCATCATGTAGTATATGTAATTGCTATAAATAGATTCAGATTGTACCACT
Source organism: Perodicticus potto (assembly GCA_963574655.1). NCBI lineage: Eukaryota > Metazoa > Chordata > Mammalia > Primates > Lorisidae > Perodicticus > Perodicticus potto. The sequence goes on along the minus strand of CAUYRH010004347.1, from coordinate 16,474 downwards.
AAACTTCATATTCTTATCTGGAGGCTCAACTGGGGAAAAATCTGCTTCCAAGCTTTTTCAGATAGTGGGCAGAATTCATCTCCTGTGGCTTTAGGACTGAGGGTCTACAGAGTATCACTTGGAGACTGCTCCTAATTTCCTACCACACATCCCTGCTCATAGACCAGTCACAACACAATGGTTTGCATTCTTAAAGCCAACAAAGAATGTATTTTAACTAAGATGTGCTATGATGGAAACTTAGAAGATATAACATAGTCATTGGAATGGCATTTCATTCCCTTTGCCATAAATGCAACATAATTAACAGAATGACAGCTGTCATATTGATCTATCCTATTGATGAGAATCAATGTTTAAGTTTGTACTCAAGGCAAGGAAATCATACAAGAATATGGTCATTGGGGTCTCTTTAGACTGTGTCTTCCATATATTAGTTTTATTATAATTTTGCATATGAGACAACTGGGGCTTAGTGAAAATAAGTAGCTTTCCTATGGTCAAAAGTTAGTAACTGTAAAAGAACACAAGTGAAATAAAGGTAAAGTCCTTGCTCTTAATCACCAGGCTATGTCCCTTGGAGTAGTAATCTGACTTTTTCTAACATTCAACGTGTACTTCATAAACAGCTACTCCAATGTGTTGGGCACTATTATAAATATTGGAAATACCATTGCAACAGAGATATGTTCCTTGCCCTTAGAGACTTCATCATCTAGTGGGGATCTAGACATAGAAAGGCATTGAGAAAACATGTTCTCTCAATCACATGAACATTTTACCTGCCAAAGGTAGGAGACATGGAGGCTGGGGGCCCAGCTAGAATTTGATTGTAATAATCTAGGTAAGAGATAACAGTCATTTGGACCAGGCTAATGAGATTTAGGATGAATAGAAATAAATATATTTAGGGCTTGTCTTTATGCTTATTGTTTTTTCTTATGTTTTGGGGATATGTTTTCCAAAATTTCTTCAGTAAGTGTACCTAACATTTTATATTAGAAAATTATTAATTTAATAATAAGTCAGTAAAACAGACATCCCTCCACAAAACATGGTGCTCTCATAATTTTTAGATTATATCTCAGAAGAATATTGTTTTTGTTGTTGTTGTTTGTCCTGACCCCTCTGGCCCTAGTCTCGGTCGCCGCAGGAAGGAACCAGGCACGACATGGATTAGAAGTATGAGCTTGCGGAAGGCAGGTTAACCTTAGTTGCAGGGTAGCTCCGAGCCCCCTCTGCAATGGCTGTTTATTAAGGTTATACACAACAGGTGTGGAGAGTTAAGGTAAACGACATACACAACAGGTGTGGAGAGTTAAGGTAATCGACATACACAACAGGTGTGGAGAGTTAAGATAATTACACATGAGGGCTACATGCATAACGATTGCCACGTGCCCTCCTCACGTGTTCTTTCCCCACAACCCTCATGAAGAACTACTAAACATCAATGTTTAACACATGCTTACTAGTGAGTGACCGACCTTATCTCATTCCGGAACACTGAGTTACTTGGGGGATTGCCCCCAAGTCACAAAATGTCTCTAGGCTTTCCAGGAGACTCTCCTATTCTCAGTGTTTCCTTTTAATGCTATAAGAATCAGTAATTGTCCTTTGCAAGCATGGTGTCCATTCCTCTACAGTTTTGGGGGGGGAGGTTTGAGATAGAGTCTCACTATGTCTCCCTTGCTAGAGTGCCGTGGTGTTACAGCTCACAGCAACCTCAAACTCTTAGGTTTAAGCAATTCTCTAGCCTCAGCCTCGTAAGTAGCTGGGACTACAGGTGCCCACCAAAATGCCTAGCTATTTTTTGGTTGGAGTTTTCATTGTTGTCCAGCAGGCCCAGGCCGGACTCCAACCCACAAGCCTGGGTGCATGTGGCTGGCACCCTACTCACTGAGCTACAGGCACTGAGCCAGAAGAATAGTGTTTTAAGTAGCTGATAATCTACACACTTACACAGCCTTTCTCATCTTTTTTTTTTTTTTTTTTTCTGGCAGAGCTGGCTGTTTCATAATGAAAAGCTGCTTCATTACTTCTACTGGTCTCCCTGTCAGGTGCATCTAACCAGAATTTACATTCTATCTTATCATTAGGAAATTGGAGGCCCTAAGAACATATCTGGCTCATCTGGGTCACATGGCACATGAGTGCTGAAATATATATTGTCAGAAATAGGTTGTAGACCATATTTTTCAGCAAACAAGACTGTAGTGGCACCAAACAAGAAAGCATAAGCAATTTACTGAGTGTCAAGATTGTCTCCTCTCTAGCAGGTCGAAGAATCACAGGGTAAAAAGCCAGGGCAATAGGGTCTGGAGTCCTAAATTTGGGAGTATCTGTTCCATCATCTTTAAATTTCCATTGGAGGAACAACCTTGGTATATACCAGTGTTTTTCAACTTTTCTACCTTTTTTTATCTCATAACACACTTGAACTCATAGTTAAACTTCCACAGCATACTTAAATTATGTTAATTTAAAAAAGTCAACAAAATAAATACTGTCCTTTGAACCTCATTTTGAAAATAATTAATAATCTTTACAAATATTTGTGGCACACCTAAGATCCTCTCATGGCACACCCATGTGCCACAGCCTACTGGTTCAAAATCACTGGTATATAAATTTTCCCCATGTTTAAAAACAACATGGCTTCAGTTTAATGACAAATGACACTAAGATATAGGTATTCTTGGAACCCCTTGCCCATAGTCTTAGAGATTGAGCTATTATCTGGAAGCAGTGTGGAAGATACAGCAAACTCAATAGTCACAACCCAAAGATAACAAGTCCTAATCCCTGGAACTTGCTGACTTATTTGGAAAACATGTCTTTGCAAATATAATTAAGTTAAGGCTTTTGGTTCTGTAGATAAATCCTGGCATCACAAGTGTCCTTATTGGAAAGAGACAAAAGGATATAACATAATACATAATACATAGAAAAGTAGGTGATGTGAAGATGAATGGCAGAGAGAAGCAGCCGCTAGCTAAGGAAAGCCAACAGCTGACACCAGTGGGAAGAGCCTTCCAAGGGTGTGGCCCTGCTGCCATCTTGATTTTGGACTCCAGCCTCGAGAACTGTGAAAGAATACATTTCTCTTGTTTTAAGTCACTCAATGTGATAATTTGCTTCAGTTTTCATAGGAAAGTAGCACAGGAGGGATAGAATAAGTTTAGGCTATGTCTCATATAAATAAGGAAAGAGATTCTAACTGATGCCACTTTGTTCACTATTAGTATAAACACGAAGCACCTGGGCTGGGTTTCAGATTCCACTTACTACCTCTGTGGAAGGCAGTGAACAACCTTCCTTTGTGCAGTGAACCACCTGCACAAGGGTCTCTGACATCCTTGGAAGAGCAAACAAGACTCTGAATTTACAGATAGTCAGGATCTGAACAAAGAGAGAGCCAAGATGGGGGTTAGGTGTGTGGAAGTACATGATCCCAGCCATCTTGTCAGAATGTTTGTCAAAAAGGCTTCATGTGAATGATCTCTGTGCCCTGTGGGGAAGCATCAGCCCTGTAGACTCTAAACTCTGTTGGGTACTGTCAGGGGTTAACTTCCAAATATTCTCCTCTCTTTTTTGTTTCCTGTCCTTATTGGGTTGACCAGGCAGAATCATTTTATTCTATGATGAATTTAATTAGGCGATTCTTTCAGGAAGTCTACCAAGTCTAGATTGATTAAGATTGCTTTCAGAATGATATTTAATTGGGATAATGGCTTATATTGATGAGGGAAGATTTGACAGTGACTAGCTTAACTCCTTCAGGATAATAGTAGAAGACTTTCCTACACAATTTGAGAAGATAGATATATTGGACATGCAAATTAACAATGGAGATAATGCTTGACCAAGATGAGCTCCAAATTTCTCCAAACTGTTAGCAGTGTAAATTCTCTAGAAGAGACACACTCTAAATGACAAGATGAATCCTTTCTACTGAGGCATCTATGACTTTTGTGCTAATTCTGTGCTTCATAATGCATATGGAGAGTCAGATACAGGTACATGCAGGCTGAGTGACAGTCCACAGTGCTGAGACCTGCAGGAAGAGTTAGCCGCTAGATATTCTGACTCTTTAATTACTAGACTGCTCTGAGAAGAAGTGATTACCATTCTCAGTTACCAAGACTGAGATATCAGATCATTCATCCAAGACCACACAGTAAGTCATGAAGGGCAGCTTCAGAGCTCAGGTCCCTTCATTCATTCACCAATTGTTTCTAAATACCCTTCTGAACTAAATGCTATTCTAACAAGCTGGAATAAAACAGAAGAAAATGTATCCTGCCGTCACAAAGATGATATTCAATAGAAACATACAGACAGTGAACAAGTTAAAAAGGAAATAAATTATATGCCAGGGTATAGAAGCCAAATGCATTAAAACATACTAAATGCTCCTTCAGTCTTTCCTTCTTACTCTTTTTTCCAAGAGTCTGTTGGTTTTTTGCAGAACCACAAAGGCAATGAACTTAAGACGACTTCCTATAAGCAGACAATAGCATGTGAAGAATGGCCTATTTTTAGTTGGGATTCACAAAGTTGATTTTTTTTAAATGAGGTTTTAATAATCTATATTTTTTAATTTCTCAAGTCACTTCCATCCAATCCCAGTTACCACCCCACTGATTTGCATGTCATTGTCACTCTGGGACAAGCAGGTACAACTGCTTCTCCTATTCCAGGTTTCTATCTCCCTGGGGTTGAAGCTTTGTACTGACAACTACGAGGGGAGCCTCACTTTCCTTATCTGTAAAGAGTAAGTGGTTAGGATGGGGCTTGCTATGTAGTGAGGGCTCAATGAATGTTAGCTGGTAATACTCACCATCATTAATCCTACATGGTATTTTATGAGAAGGAAACAGGGAGAGGATCGGACAAGGCCCTGATAACAAAGGCCTGTTCTCTCTCTCCATTTTCCTCCCCAGCCTGTCCTGAGACCACCTCTCTCCCCTGTATGCATGTGTTTCCCAACACATGTGCCCTAGTCCTGCCCATGTCCCACAACTTGAACATCAAGAACCTTGAGCTTTAACTTTGCCTCTTTACGTCTTTGTAGGTTTCAGCAAGTTTTTCTACCAAATGGACGAAGTTTTCTTGCTTTTCAGTATGAGGACGGTAATGTCATCCCAGAATTTTTTTATGGAAGTTAATAATGCTATCTAATGTTTATGGATAACATTTATGTCAACTTATTTGATAACTGATTTGTGGGCAGATGTTTTACAAGGATATTTTCTTTATTTTTCACAGTCCTTTCCAGTATTTATTTCTCATTAGTTGCATAGATGGGGAAAATGAGGCATAGTGACTCAACAAAAATGCAACTGATTATACAACAACCAATGTAAAATTAAATAATGATAGGAAAATTAAATAATGATAATAGTCAAAGAGACATAATACATTTTCCTCCAGGGGACCTGTTAGGTTGCTATGGTTATGTGCAATTTCTTAAAGTAATTTAAATTGGGATTTGAAGGACCCAAAAGACTTAGATCAATCAAAGTCACAGTGCACATTTTATACAATGGTATCCCCACATATTTTTTTCATATTTCATTATTTCTGCAAAAAGTGATGTATCTTAAAAGTGATGAACACATTTTACGTGATGCTATTTCTATTTTACTTGAAAAATCTATTAGCAAAACCATAATTTTGTTTTCTTTTATTGTTTAAATAATTAACCTTGCTTAAAATTAGGAAAACAGAAATTATTTATGTTTACTACATACATCTCCAGGAAGACATCTGTCTCAATTTGTTTTTAAAGAATAAAAAACAACCTTTGCTTTGAATTCGTTAAAGAACTGAAAGGGCTTTTTTGTGTAGGCAAAAAATCCAGTGGATTTGGAGTCAGCAGACCTGGCTGCAAATCTACAATCAAGTATAAACCACGTTGGCATCAGCTTTCTCAGTTGTGTGAACAGGATTTTTCTTTCCGTTCATCTCACAGGGTTCATTTTAGATTTAATAACGTGGCCCCTTGAATATCCTCTACTAAATACCATTTGCTTTTTTCTGAATTGTCTTTAAGGTCATCAAACCTTGAATTGATTTTTGGTCTGTGTTTTTTTTTTTTTTAGCAATGAAAACGATCTACCTGCCAAATGAACATATGATTTAATAGTCATTAAGTTAAAATCATTTGGTAAGTTGTGGAAAGTCAAAATGACTCATATACATGCACATGTGTGTTTTTGTTGTTCAATCAACTACTTTACTACCTGAAACCTAAAACCATTCAAATTTCATTCACATCTTTTCCTTGATACTTTCTTATCTCTCATCGAGTGGCTTACGCTATCCTAGAAGTCAGGGACACAGTAGCAAGATGGGCACAAGGTGTACCCACAATACCTTGCAGCCTTTAAGTGTTTTAAACATCTGTGGACACATGTAGCAGATCCGGGTAGGTGACTATGTAGGGAATTATATTCTCTTTTAAAAGTTTACTAGATAAATAAGTGAATCGCTCCTATTAGCTTACCAAAACTTTAAAATAAGCACCATTAGTCACAGAATGGAAGAAATTGCATTTTAAAACACAAATGGAAGTGATTTTGTTTTCTGACACTGGCTATTGTAAAATTTTTGCAGAGACAAAATAATGAGCTAAATGCACTAATCTTCAAAATGATACTCTTTATTTCAGAAACTGGCATGGGTGAGTCCATTTCGATTGAAAGATATTTTTGATGTTACAATTTCATAGATATTTTTTACATAGTAGGGAAATAAGTAATCTAGTATTGTCTGTTCTTTTTTCGGATTAATCATTAAGCCACCGTAGAAAGACTTTCCTTCAAACATAATAATAAAACTCTCTGGATTCCAGTTGCATTCTAATTAGTGGATGAAAGTCTAAAAAGGCAATTTAATCTGTGAAAGCTACCTGCCTGTGCACAAAAAAACACGTTTAACATTGAATAATTACCTAGATGTCATCTATCAGCAGTCTTTTTTCAGAATGAGGGATATAGATCACTTCTGAAAAGGTATTTTTATTTTGAAATTTATAAGAAACATCAGAAGACAGGTTTTCATGCCCATTAAATTTAAGGAGAGTGATTTCTTTCCTAATACAGTGCAGTTAATTTCTTAATTATTTTGTATTTTTTTCTGATAATTTCAACAAACAAAATAATAGTCACCATTCACTTTCTTGTTAATGCTTTTTCCTATATTATTCATTGGGAGTTGTATGATAGGTTGAGAACAACACTTTACTTCTAAATAATTTAGTTCTAAGGAAAATACAAATAGAAATAGAAAATAGCTATTCTCCCTAACAAGAGAACAGCTGAGTAATTCTTGTAACATAAGTGAAGATGTATTTGTTCAATTCTCCTGCCAGAAAGCCCCAGAAGAAATGATGAAAATACATCTTAAAACAAGATGGCAGGGTTAGATCAAACATATCTTTTCATATCGGCTATTGGTTCAAAAATAAAAGCATATACCATGTAAAAGCAAAAACTGGAAGCAATTCAATTCATAAAACTTTAAAGGATAAACAAAGAATTAGAACAAGAGTATGAAAACTACAGGGAGACTTGGGCAGAAGCACAATAGTATAATGAGAAAAAGCATTTTTATTTTTGACAACTATTTGCTCCTTGAAGTAGACAAAGAATAATAACAATTTGGAGTATTTGTTTTTAAGTGAACATAAAACATTTTAAAAATGATCATGTAATAGATAAAAGCAAAGCCATGTTTACTAAATTTAGAACTAGTGGAATTAATCCACGTTGGATATTTTGACACAGATGGACTGATTTCTCATTCTAGCTGTTTGCCCTCGGCAAGCCACATAATCTCTCCATTTTTCAGTATTCTGGTCATAAAATGGAAATAATTATGGTACCCACATTAGAGGGTTTGTAAGTTTTAAAAGATCAATACCAAGGAAAAAGAACCTACAACATTGTTTTGCATTACATAAATGTCAGATGTTATTACTTCTAGATTTCTTCTTAAATAATTATTTCTCAGTTCCATGCATCTTTATTTCTATGATCATTATATTTGCTTTTGTTTTGCTTCTGCCTTCTGGAATGTCTCTGAAATCTAAAATCTATACTTTACAGCTCTGCTTCAGTTTTCAATAACGTCACTTCTTTTCTTCACTGCTCATAAATATATTTCAATTTTGTTATTGTATTTTTGTATCCTTATGTTACTTTCACATGTTAATCTGGTTTTTTCATCTTTAGATGCATATCTCCAAATAACCCTGTATTCTCAATTTGGGGGCTTTTAAAATACATCTTCATGCAAATATTGTAAGATTTGGGTAACTTCTTAAAATTTATTTTTCCTTCTTCTTTAAAAGAAAGTGATTATTTTCAAATCATCCTCTTTGTATGAATTTCAGAACAATGCAAACTTTTCTTTAAGGCTCTTGATAGATTTTTAAAAACAGAATATCTATATTTACCTGTGACAGGTATAGGCAGCCTTTGTGTATTCAAGGCAAATAGCAGAGTTTCCGGTATTCCCTCACTGTTCAGTTAATGTCTAGACATTTTTCCCTATCAATCTCCACTTAGTATTTCAAGAAAATATGCACCAAGCTCTTACTAATTTGGAGAGATTGTTTTAGAGGATGGGGACGTGTAGAGCACAGGCCAGAAATAAGTTACTAGGTATATGATAGATGACAAGCCAGAGCTATAAAAAATGTGGGCATAAAGTGTTTCAGGCAGGTGTGCACAGGCAGTGCAAAGGCACTGGGGTGGCAACAGACTGGCCTATTTGAGGGACAGCAGAAGGTCAGTGTGGTTACAGCATAAACCTAAGGCTAACACATATGCATATGATTTAATGAAATTCTCAATATCTAACAAATATTTGGTTATTCTGGAGCTGTTGGGGGAGAGAGCTTCCTTTTCTCCCTCGCTGTTAGGTTGTTTGACTACTAGAGTCAACTATAATTTGTCAACTTCCTGAGGATGGATGTTTTGGCAACACTAGCTCCCTCTACTTTCCAATGTCATTTGGTCAACTACATCCTGTCTATTCTGTAATTAGACATAATGTGAAGGAAGAAGAAATATAAAGCCTTTTTCTAATTTCCTTGTGAGTACATCCCGTTCTGCATCAGACTAGAACATATGGCATTTGTAGAATTATCTGCTTCTTAGTCTATTAACATTCACAGCACTGATACAAGGTTTATCCATACTGAACATATGTTCTTTGGTAGTTCTCAATGCATAGATCTGTTGTCAATTTTTGCTTTTATAGGTGCCTTACAAAATATTTTAATGAAATATTTCAAAGAGACACAGCAGATATGGCCAACCCATCCTTGTGTTCACCCACAAGTTTTGAGGGGACATTTTGTTAGGAGTAGATGGTGAATTTGGCTTACTTAAATAAACAATAAAATCTTCCATTTAGAGTTCTCTGGTGTTAGATAAACGCCAAGGGAAAGGCAAGATTGGAAATGTAGCTCTTGGAATGTTCTGGATACAGGTAGGAGTTTTGTATAACTTGAGAGTAACCTCATCAGATTAGCAGTCTCAGTGCCTGTGAAAGGTCTGTCCAAGTGGCCTGAAATATACTTACCTAGGCTAGTTCTTCCTATCTTTCATGACTTCGATCAAATTTCATCTTTTCATAGAGAGCTTTCCTGATCAAAGACATCTACATTTGTACTTTGTATTAATTTATCCATGGTAACGGAGACTTTTCTCTATAGTACTCACTCCATATGTAATTATATATGTATTTATCTATTTGTTGTTTAATAACTATCTCTACCATTATATTTCAAACTCTTTGAGGGTAAACTCCTCTAGTCCGTATTATTTATTACTCTACACTAATCCTACCAATCCTACCAAGATGTTTCGTTCATAAGAAATGTTGATTATTATTTGTACAAGCAATGAGAGACAAGTTAAATATCATAGATAATGCTTGATAAATGTGTTCTATAAAATATTGCAAAAGAAAGAGAAGAGAAAAAGAAAATCAGATCACCCTGGAAAATAATGCAGAGAAATGACAATACAAGGAAGAAAAAGGAATTAGGTTTGATCTACTTAATTGTACTCGATACTAGCTCTCTTTTTTTGGCAGAGAAATGTCTAAGAATACCATAGAACCTCGAGTTGATGACCTCCCTACATCGATCACCTCCTCAAGTTGACATAATTTTCATAGAACTGTACGTATCAGTACAGAGGCCTATTTCCTTATCGTGATCACCTTTGTATGTTGATGGTTTTGTTACAGTACCTTGAGTGGTCAACTTACAGAAGTTCTACTGTATATCACTAAGAATGCTATGTGCAGGGTGTCCCAAAAGTTGTCATTCAAAGGGAAAGTGAGAATTATAGCTACATGTACCTTTATTTACAAAAGATTCATTACAAAATTTTACAAAGTATTTACAAAATATTCTTTCCCTGTTGGCCATTTATTTGTAAAAATTTATAATGTATAATAGTCATAACTTCCCATTTTCCCCTGTATATGGTGATGGAGACTTTAGAGATACCCCAGGTATAACATATAGATACGAAAAATCTTTTAATTGACTCAAACATCCTTACTATAATAACAATAGGCAAATAAGCTCATCCACATAGTAACATATCATGGGTGATGTGTCAGATTCAAGAGAGATTCACTGGAGTCTCCTGTCCTCCGCTACATTAAGTTTATGCTGAAGCTATCTCCTTACATATTTTAAATTCAGCTGGCTTCTCCATACACAGGCAGATATAACTGGATATGTAAATAGACTGTAACCCTATTCTTGTACCAGCTACCAACTTACAGCCATCCACAGGTAGCTAACTGAAACAAGACAAAATTAAGCCGAAACCAATCCAAATATTTCTGTACCTCACTTCATTCCTTGCACAGAACTTTCCTTTCTGTTCATAAATCTTTAACCCTGAGGCAGTGCATGAGCCTCTCTGAACATATTCTGGTTCAGAGGCTTCCCAATTCACAAAGCATTCTTTGCTCAATTAAACTTCGTTACATTTAATTTGTCCAAGGTTATTTATTTTAACACTTGTAAGTTGTGTTTGTATCTGAAGAGGAATTAGTCTAATTCTGTAAGAAATGGATGGGGTCAAAGAGGTCAGGTGACTGAAAGGAACATTCAAAATTCCGACCGCTCAGAGCACTGTATGGGAAGTCAGAGAATGTAAACAATGTATGTTCATAGGACTGCATTTTCTAGAGGAAGAGAGAAGTAGGGATGGCAAGAAAGAATTATTACATATCTCAAACATCCTCTGGCCAGTAAGCAGGGACTTGGAAGCTCTCTGTGGAGTACCCAGCTCAGGGTTTCTCTCCTGTTCCAGTAAAGTTGGACCGGGAGAAAGTTTCCTAAACAAACCCTTAAGAAATTTCTGCTTGAAAGCTGATAGAAAACAGGAAGCACCATAAAGTTTAAAGGGAAGAAAATTCTTGCAATATTTTAGGCCTCTCGTGCAAGCTTACGAAATCCAGGGCCTTCCAGGCAAAAAAAAGTCCCTGGCATGAAAGGAAGAACTCAGTGTTAGGAAAGGAGTGAAGTTGAAACAGCAGGGTTCTCTATTCCAAGGGTCCATCCTAAGTGAGTAAGTTCCGGATAGTCTAGGCAGTTTTTCAACTGTCAGTCACTCAGTGCAGCCAATCAAAATGCAGGAGTGGTGAAAACGCTCAGTGGCAGCCAATCAAAATGCAGGAGTGGTGAACACTCAGCGGACAATAACCATTGATATCATCTGAATTGGGCAAAAGTTATGGGCAAAAGCAGAAAGATACTGTCTTGTATTTTAGAATATGGAGGAAAAAAACATTAAAACTCAAAAGATAATCACAACAAAGAGAAAGAAATAGAAGAATGGGGAAGAAGAGAGGACTTCGGGTAGAGAGCATTGGAACATTCTTCCTTCCAGAGAAGAGAAATCTACTATTGCCTTTATCCTTCTCATATGACAAAATTACAACACATGTCGATATACATATAATTTTTGTTTTTTTGTAGAGACAGAGTCTCACTTTATTGCCCTCAGTAGAATGCCATGGCGTCACACAGCTCACAGTAACCTCCAGCTCCTGGGCTTAGGTGATTCTCTTGCCTCAGCATCTAATTGGTTTTTATAAGAGTATCCACTGGGCAATACCAGACAGTGGATTTTTTTTCTTTCTTTCTTTCTTTTTTTTGAAGCAGTGTGGGGGTTTAATAAGCTCAGGTGCAGTCGAGGGGCCCCTGCCAGGGTCTGGCCCGAGCTGCTCCTGGTGCGGCCGTCCCGCGCAGGCGCAGTTATGGTTCCTTCCCCCGCTCCGCCCCGCGCCCGGGGTCCGGTCTGTTCCCGAGAGTCCCAGGCGGGCCTGTCCACCCCGCGCCCTGCGCGGCCCCCCAGCTGTTGGGCCCCGGGAAGTCAGTCAGCAATGGGGCCCCGCAGTCCGGACCGCAGGCCTCCCCGACTGCTGGGCGTGAATCAGAGCAAGTTCCAGTGGAAGACGCGGTGGTAGGAGAAGCCCCGCAGGTGGCAGAGGTTGCAGAAGAGCGGACACAGGTAGGAGGAGTGGGGCCTGGGGTGGAGCCGCAGGGAGCGCAGGGTAGAGCTACCTGGAGAGCTGGGAGGTGCAGGGGCAGCCTCTGCGGAGGGCCTCGAGGGGCCTGCACATCTGCTCCCCGATTTGGTGGCTGCTTTGAGGCCCTGCCCGGGCAGGGAGCCCAGGGAAGCACATGAGCACGCAGCCCAGACTCTCCAGGTCATCTCCACAGCTTTGCCCCATGCCCAGGGGGTGCTGATGGAGGCCTAGGAGGCAGTGCTGGTCAGGGTTGTTTTCGGGAAGGACAAGTGCTTCCCTTCGGTGTTTTCGGTTAGGGGATGGGTGTGGGTGTGGGCGTCCTGGTACTTGTCGGCTGGGCCAAAGTCGAGATGTGGGCCAGGTTGCCCTTCCTCCCTAGCCGCATGGGGAGGTTGTCGGCCTTGACGTCTGGGGGATAAAGTTCTTGGTATACTCTGTACAGCTGACATCTGGTCGGCCAGGAGCGGCACTGCCTGGAGGCTGAATTTTCGGGATTAGAAGTTGAAAAGATAATAATTATTTAATAACAAGTGTTTTGTTTGTTTGTTTGTTTGTCTTTTCGTAAGAGTTAAAGGGGACATTATTATTTCTTGACTCAGGTAGACTTGAACTCTCTATTTGTGAAAAAAGAAGAAAAAAGAAAAAGTCCTGTTGCTTTAGTATCTGTATGCTTCCTTAAAGTTTAATTTTGATAATGTCATGTTATCTAAACTGTAGGGGCCTAGTCTAGGGGCTGAGTCCAAAGCAATGGCCTCAGATAATTTTTGTTTAATATCCCACACTACTATTTCACTTACTCGTATGACTTTTAAGAATGTGAATCCTTGAATTTTGCAAATGCATATAAAATAAGAACCTAAGAAAAAACATCAGTTACGGGGAGTATAAGGAAAAGAACATATTCACTTGAGACAATTTATTACTATTATTACTAATGATAATAGCAAAGGTCTTTTAATTTTCCAAAACAAAGGTTTTACGTAAGAAGGAAACTGGAATTCTATTTAAATGTATTGACAACAAGAAGGATAATATTAATTTCAAGATATATTTGACAAACTCCAGGCGCTCTTTCTGTGTTTCAGGACTAACGGATTTCGGGCTTGACTGGGTTCTAACTCTCTAAAGAGATAGGAATAAAACAACAAGTAGAAACAAGGGAAGGGTCAAGATTCACAACGTAGCTCGATAGTGAGATATTGGGGACTGAGTCACAGCATTCTCTTGCCAGATTCTTTTACTTGGCTGTAGAATAGCAAGAACTTCAACCTTCAGCTTGCTTGGCTGGTGATAATTATTCTCTTCAAATACTTTCTTCCTATATCTCTTTTAACATAAAAATGTACCACGTGTCTCCACTCAGAAAATTATAACATACTAGGGATTAGAATCACCTTTAGTAATTTGTGGAAATTTTTAAATTTATAAAACAGGTATTATGAACCATCATGTAAATAGGCACTGTGAATAATCATTGGAACCTCAAGCTAACTGACAATTACGGTATCGTATTTTCCTAGTATAGCTTATTGTTGTGGACAGGGGTCTTAAACAGAAGCTTCTTTGAAGAAGATAGGCACATGGCTTACAGACACATGAAAAAATGCTCATCATCTTTAATCGTCAAAGAAATGCAAATCAAAACCACTTTGAGATATCATCTAACTCCTGTAAGAGTGAATGTGGAGAAAAGGGAACACTTCTGCACTGCAGGTGGGAGTGCAAGCTAATACGTCCCTTTTGGAAAGAAGTATGGAGAATTCTCAGAGATCTAAAAGTAGACCTGCCATTTGATCCTGCAATTCCTCTATTAGGTGTATATTCAAAAGACCAAAAATCATTTTATAACAAAGATACTTGCACCAGATTGTACATTGCAGCTCAATTCATAATAGCCAAGTCATGGAAGAAGCCCAAGTGCCCATCGACCCATGAATAAATTAATAAATTGTGGTATATGTATTCCATGGGATATTATGCAGCCTTAAAAAACATGGAAACTTTACCTCTTTTATGTTTACATGGATGGAGCTGGAACATATCCTACTTAGTAAAGTATTTCAAGAATGAAAGAAAAATATCCAATGTACTCAGTACTATTATGGAACCAATTTACAATCACTCACACTTTCATATGAAGAATAGATCACAACTATGGCCCAAGATGAAGGAGGGGAGTGTAAGAGGGGAGGGGAGAGGTCAGCTAGAGGGAGGGTTAATGGTGGGATCACACCTATGGTGCATAATGCAAGGATACATGTCAGATCTGTTAGTATAGAGTATAAATGTCTTAACACAGTAATTGAATAAATGAGATGAGGTATATATTAACCAGTGTGATGTAACCATTCCTAATTCTATATGAAATCTGCACATTGTACCCCAGAAATGCATTAATATATACATGATCTATGTGTTTATAATTTAATAAAAAGTAAATAAATAATATAAAGATTGTAAATAAGATAAATAAAAAAACTTACAATCACTTAAAAAAAAGAAATGACAGATTCTTGTTCTTTAAGTACAGTAATCTCACCAAACACATAGCTAGCATTCTGATTTTCTTGGCAGGTAAAGGAGACTCTGACCTCTGACTTTCTTGAGATGATGGTCTTTTACAATAATCTACTACATAAAAAAACCTCTTTCATTCATTCTGTTTAATTTTATTATTTTAAAAAGATCTTTGCCTTTGAAGGCAAGCTAGTAGAGTAGTATTTGGGGGCAGGGAGAAGTGTATGAATTCCAGATAAGGATACCTTGCTACCTTTATTTTTATTATTATTTTTTATATATTTTTTCCTTGCTACCTTTGTTAACTATATAGATTAGGTAGTTAATATATAGTTACCTGTAGGATCTTCATCTGAAATAATGGTGACCTTCTTAAGGTGTTAGAGTGGTACATGTCTAACAAATATGTGAGTAATTACCATGCCACAAACATCATTCTGACCCTTTGTTACAAAAATGGTGCAGATCAGAAACCTTGTTCAGAAGCTTACCGTCCAGTAATGGAGATGAAATGTGTACTTTAATCACTCTGATAACAGTCAGGACTAATCTGCAGCCACCCTAAACTAACTCAGTGTAAGAATCCAAGTCAGAGCATAATGAATTCCATTACAGAACAGAGCTACTACAGATGTGAAATCTTGGAGGGCTCCCTTCTTCCTGTGGAGAATAACCACGTTTCAATGAAGAACATGGAAAGTTCTAAATGAAAAGGCAAGATGTAAATGTGTGACATAAAGGGCATAAAGATAAGTTTGGGCAAAAGAAATAGGCAACAAATTAGAGAAAATGGGAAATAGCCTATTTCTAGGATCCTAGGGTCATAGAAAATATCCTTAACAATGGCAATAGGACTGGGAATTATTTAATAAGATCACAATCTAACGAATGATGGCAGCATTTAATTTTTACCTTATTTCTCATTGACCTACCTCCTCTGCATTTATTTGATTTTTTTCCACTTTATATATAATCTAAACTGCCGGGTGAGTTACATATTTTAATTGTCCCACAATCAGTAGGCATTGAGACATTAGTGACTGTCTTTGAGAAAGTGATGGTGAGTCAATTCTAATCGTTGTATCTCTCCTAGAGTGAACCTTATCAACATACTATTACCTAGCAATCACTTAGCTACAATTAGAAAATACATGTTAGGCAGTTGATTTTCTATGTTTTTCTCTCTTTATTGCATGTTTGTGGACTAGAGAGTCATTTTAATATGCACTTTTTTTGAATATTATAATAATAATGTATTTATTAAAATATATATTTTTTATTTTTTTTTATTTGTTTTATTTTTTATTGAGTCATTTGTACATAGATCATACATACATTTATGCCATTATGTGTTTCGATGTGTTGATTATTTGTACAAATT